>JZLH01S0100252.1:34522-47996 GCA_001188425.1 Eucidaris tribuloides
TTCCTATGTCTTTCCTTCAGGAATGTGCAGAAAAGTTCAAATATCTGTGAATTACATGTATCTACTGTTTAGGGCCAGAGCAGTCAGCACCATGAGATATTCATCAAAATCATGAAATGTTTTCAGAGAAAAGGTGTAAGTGAAAAAAGTGAAATACTGCTTATATCCTGAAAGGTGCGTCCTTGTAATAACAGTGCACATTTTCCAAGTAAATGTCAGTTATCTTTCGTACATGACGTACACATATATTCCGTGTACTGATAAATACATGAATCAGGAACAACTAGATAAATTCATGATTGGTGGGTTTCACTGTACATACAGCTTTTCATGTATATCTGGGATGCCGACATTTTGCTTCAGCAACAGTTGCTCCTATTGGAGACTAAGTACGAGTTAAATCGTGTTGGGGTCTATGAAAAATGTATGTTATAGCAAACTCAAATCGACTCCAAAGGGTTAACAACCTTTTACTTAGAGCATAATTTGCTAGTTTCTGCCAGACGCACAACGACTTGACAGGCACACGTGTTGACTTGAAACATAAGATATAACAGAACACAGTTACTGTTACAGTAGCGTTAAAACAGTAGTACCACCATATGTCATGACAAATAAGGGTATTACATAATTATTGTAATTTGATAGGTGCACCGGGGCATTATATAACATACAGTTCATTTACCTGTAGATACTGGTACGTGTACTTCTTGAAATTGATCTCATTCTGATAACAGGTCACACATAGATACACAGGCCAGAATGAGAGAATGATTAAAAACATTTTGTCAAATTTAAACATTTTGCTGTAGAATACACATATTATAAGAAACATGGGTCCAACATAACATTCATTTGATAACATTATTCAGCTGAATGGATTAGCCACTTTATCTACTTATTTATTCATTTATTTATACTCAAATATTTATCTTTGTATCTAAATCTTTTTTTAGAGTATTAATAATTTATTTACTCATTCCGTTATATATTTCAATATCCATCTATTTTTTTTTATTGATTATCTATATCTTTTTTATTCTCATATATTTATTTCACTTCTTGACAATGAGTTATATTTCTGCTAGTAGAATATGATAATCATGTCTAAAATGTTATCACCTGTTACTAAACACAAATGTTGCTTTCAAGAACATAGCCAGAAAAATATTTGGCAACATCAAACTTATTAGCAAGTTGGCAACAACATTCTGTATAAAATCCCAGGCTATTCAGTATTGGTCAATCTTTATTCTCAGGAATAGCCTTTCGATATTCCATTGGAGAAATGGTCTGCATTAATTTCCCTGACATCAGGAATCCAGGATCAATAGAACTTTCATTTCTGATATATTCAAGACATTGTCGGCACTTGGATTATTGAATGGTTACACGGATTCATTCCGACTCATCATCAAAATGAGCTATACAAATCTAATTACTCAACTAATTGATACGCTGCTATGTCAACAAAGAAGGCGAACAAAATCCAATTAACATTACACAGTTGCGGGCAGCGCGGAAGATATTTTTGATCGCACTTCACGTTGAAATTAACTTTTTTTTAAAACCAAGCAGGAAGTTATACTAATGGGACTTAATCAGACGTATCCTCTGTGAATATCAAGAAGCGAAGCGCATTTTCGACAGCGTACGTTGCATTTTTTCCCCGCATAGTTTTGCAGCATCTCGACAACACAGGTCGTGGACTGTCGGATGTGATCAGAGTGGGGAGGGGGGATTTCGTCATGCGCTTGTTCGTCCCTCGGGGGACACCGTGTCACGAGTTCGGACATAAACAACTTTGTGGTTTCAAATGGAACTGGCACGGACCAGAGGGAATGGCTGTTGGAAGCGTGTAGATTATTCTATTGGACCATTTGAAATGGTTCCCAAATTATTAAGTTTCGTCAGACTGGGGGGTGGGGTGGTGATTGCCTGTAATTTGTTTTTAGATCAGTGCGAAGATACGGTACTCTTAATCACCCAAGCAATTGAGCTATTTCAGTTTTGGGGTTTCTAATTTTAGACCGAGCTATGGCGTAGGTGCATGTCACTTCTCATAAAATCAACTCGCGCAGCAACAAAATACACTGTCTGGTCTTCCAGGGTTCAGACAAAGTACAGAAACAAATTTTGCATTTTCTGACACAAGGATATCAATATTCAATCCAATAAGACTAAGAATATTCAGAAGAAAACATTTGATGGCCAGTTGGTCAGCAACGAAAAGAGATGTGTTTATCATACCTCCATGTATGTGTGTGTGTACATATTTCTTTTCTCATAATATTCTAAAAGAATCATTCTTGGTTTGATTCAGTAGCATGGCCATTACCTTATCTGAACAGCCATTACTAAGATATCACGACAAATATATTACTTTTCCAAGGGGCGTATACACATTTGCTGGAATTCCCATCGAGATCATAATTCCTCATAACATCTGTAAATCCATCAATATCAAATTTAATCAATACGTTTCCCCTAATACTTTCTTCAAACAATTTGATTCTTATATTGATGGATGGATTTGACTTGACTGATCTTGTTCATTTGATGAACAATGTTTAAACTCTACATAATGTCCAGTGGATCACTACCGATAACTTCGAAAATGTAAATTTATCTTCACATTCATGGCTGACCACATAAAAACGATTGTTTCTCATAATCAGTCTTGCCAGACACATCCCACCCTGCATACAAACTTGTACTCACTAATATATAATAGCAACACAGTTTGTAATTTCAAATGTGGACACACCCCTTCCCCAATAATAAAATCAACTGTACATACTTGTACTGTAATAGGCCAGTTCAGAGTTTTAAGTTTTGCATAAGTGCAGATAAAGCGATCAGTACCAAACTATGCAAAATACTGATTTGATACACAATAGAAAGGTCTTCATGTATGCACCAGATCCCTACAAGTGCAGATATTCTTCTGAGGACATTCACATAGTCCTCCATCATTTTTAACTTTTGACATGCCAGGGAAATTACAGCTCCATAGACATTGTGTGTATAGTGAGGTGCATATTCGCACCTTTGGCACCGCAAGAGTTGAGAATGATTGTTCTCAAATGCCTCACCAAACACCCTATCCAATCTTCAAACATCTATAGTTTCCCAGGGTTTGGGGAGATAAACTCTAAACTGGCTTATACAAATGGGACATCACTACGAAGGGAAATAAACAGGCTTTCCACTGACACCAAACATTAAATCAACTAACAGAACACGTGCAATATCACAGATCAAACTTGAGATTTTTCACCAGGGGTGTACAATATCGCACAAAGCTCTAACATTGATGGTAAAATGTCAACAGTGATTTCGATCTAAGATATCCACAGTTTGGAAACGACCAAATTTGGGACAGTTCCCTTACCAATGAGTCATGTTACTTTTGTTTTCGCACATCACAAATTGGGAATTTTGAGTCATATGCCACTATTTTTAATGTTTTACTCATTAATGCTTACATGGCCATTTGCTTAGCTTAGCTAATAATTTGTTTGTCAGGTGCGATGTCAAATTAATTGTATCTATATATATTTGGTGGAGGTTTTTATTGTCTCTCAGCTGCATGTGTTCATCTGCACGAGAATTTTTTTTTGTAAGCAATACAGATGTATTAATTATTGTTTCCTTTTATACAGGTGTATTGACCATTATTAGAATTCTATAAGATTTAGTAACTTATGTTACTTCCTTCTAACCTAGTTTGTTTCAAAGACGATTCTCCCTATCACATATCACATGTGGCGCTCTATTTTTTGGTCCTTAATTCTTGGGAAATTAATCCAGCCATCTCCAAAATTGGTCATCAAGTCAATCCATGTTTGCTCGGGTGTAAAGAGGTATTCATATGGTAGAATTTGATGAGGTTTGAAATGACTTGTTTTGTGTGTACGAATATACAATTTACCGGAACTGGAAGTATACATCCCAATAGCGAATTGGATTGAAAATACTGCAAGAAAAAATTGTCCCTTAACATTCACAAAATGACAACAACAACAAAATGGAAAATGTAGGCAGGTTAAACAGCTCTGAGATCAAACTTTCCCCTCATTTTTTCTAACTTCATCATTTGTTACATTGATTACAATCTGATCATTTATTTAGACTTTCTGGTTCTAACTCATGTATCATTTAGATATTGTGACTAAATATGAATTTCTACTTAAGCACAAACCTTTAATTTGATAAGTTCTAGTTTCTAAACCTAACCAGCATCTGTATCCAAACAGAAAACAAATATTTCTACCTCAAAAAAAAAAAAAAGCAATAAAGCCGATTTGAATCCACAAACTTACCAACACCAAATACCCCATAGCGCCAACATATGCATGGAAGAGACTTCCTCAATAATATTCGGTACGGAGATGTCCAGTTTGAGTTTCTTGAAGGGATTACGGATCGAGAGGGCCCACTTTCCGATCGGCATGGTAGTTGCGGTTGTTTTGCGGGCACCGCACAAGTTCAAGTTGAAAAGTTTCAATTTTCTTATTTGCCTTCGCCCTTTATTAAGTTTCCTCCGTAGAGCGTCCAAGGTGTCCATGTGCATTAAATATACCCGAGGTTGATTTGTGAATTTGTCTCTCCGATTTCGTTCGGGTAGCAGCGTTTAGTCGCTGGAGATAAAATTCCTCGTCAGATTACAGCGGGTAAGATAGTTAACGACGCATACAGAATTTCTAATTGCGTTAAATGTTTGAAGATGTTATGCCGACGTATCTGTCCGAGCACGGACCATCCACGTTTACTGGGTTTCCTGTTTTTAAATTAGCGCCATTAAGTTTAGACAGGGTTCGCTGGAGTGTCTGCCCAGATCGGACCTCCCCGCATATGGCGTACTCGTTCCCCTCTCCAAATCAAGTATAGCTCAAGAATCCAACGCAATACATGACGAGGGGCCTCTTTTAGACACATACACGCACACACACACACACACCCTTGTTAGTCTGTCTTCTACACTTAATGCTGTCCTTCACGCATGCGGTATATTACCTCCTTGGGCTCTTGCTTAGCAGAGTCCGTGCAATTTCACACGAACAAACAGAAACGGCTTACGAGACACAAAACTGCGCAAGAAGGGTATGACCTAAGTTTCGGCCTTCCACCGGTTTCCTCCGCGCACACACAGTCGCTTCCCGCTGTCAGCCTATTTTCGTCTTACCCCCTTCACCGAAACATTTGCCCCTTCCCGTCCCGGCTGCCACTGATTAATGCACCATCCGACTGTGTGTGTGTGTCTGTGTGTGTGAGAGTACTCTGTTAGACACACATCTGCATGAATGTACGCACACATACAGTCACACATAAACACTCCGACTGTGTGTGTGTGTGTGTGTGTGTGTGTGTGTGTTGTGTGTCTGCGCATGTGAGTCTGTGAGTGCCCTCTTACATACATATCTACACGTATGTATGTGCACACACACAGTCAGACATATCACCCCTCCCCCTCCACTGCAGTGAAGGGGCAGATGACGTGACCATGGACACAGCGTTGGGGGAAAGGAGTAACGAATCGACCTAATTTTGGATACTGGGGAAGAGGGCGTGGGGTTGATTTTCGTCGCAACCTTTTTGAAATTGAGTAGCGTACATGTATTTCATACCAGTACTGATTGCAGGCCTGCTGAAAGATATGCCATGGTAGCCAGAGATGACTTTCAATTGACAAATTCATACTAGGGGGACCTGCGGCTTAATTCCGATAGGTGCCAAATGCATTAAGTGACACGGTCAGATCCATCGCGCATACAGCATCACTTGTCGACGGACACATTCACACCTCCTATGACCTGGTGCTACTGAAATTTGACTACATGTAGGGCCTATATCATTTTCAGCGCAAAATTTGATTTAATACCTTACAGCTTTAACTCTTCATTAATGGGCATTGAACCTCCTTGATTGTCCCAATTATCTGAGCTCCCAAACACGATGGGTGCCAGGCAATCAAGATTCATAAAACCCAAGTTGTAGAATAATAATAATAATAAAGTTTTTATAAAGCGCATTATATACATATCATCCCTATATGCTCTGGTATGACAAGGATAGAAAACGAGGACAATTTGACT
This sequence comes from Eucidaris tribuloides, assembly GCA_001188425.1. Classification (NCBI taxonomy): domain Eukaryota; kingdom Metazoa; phylum Echinodermata; class Echinoidea; order Cidaroida; family Cidaridae; genus Eucidaris; species Eucidaris tribuloides. The sequence goes on from JZLH01S0100252.1 coordinate 40,621, forward strand.
ATCAACAAATTCAATAATTCAGTTATCCAATATGATCTTATACCTTCATAGTTTTTGGTGAAGGAAACCGAATCATGATATGAGACAACCGAATCACTGACTTTATTTCCATAATCTTAGTGTTTTCATTCACTTTTTACAGGTATACTCAATTAGTTGTGAAATTCACAAAAATAAAACCATCATGTGATATTCAGTGTACACAGTAACCTGTAAAAATTATTGTTGTCTATGTTCAAATTTCATAGCAATTCTCACCTTATTAATACCACCTACATTTATAATTATCTGATTATAGAATATTAACGGTACAGATTCTTGCCATGCACACTTAAAACTGAAAGTATATCTATCTATATATACATGTAGTTTCTAAGTGTCATATAGCAGATGAAGTTCCTTAACCCATTGCCTCTGAGACTCTAATTCCCATAGAGTTAACACAGTGTACAGCCAGTACCAGTAGCCAACAGGTTAAACCAACAACAACAACAACAGTTTTGATTAATTGAGCACAGGATTCTCAGAGCTTTTACTCAATTCAAACTACTCCCAAGAAATGATTGCACTCAAACGCAGAATTTGTACAAAACATTCTTTGAGAGCCATGCAGCCATTTTTTTCCACAAAATTGGGTTAAGTCTAATTTCTATTTTCTACATGACCCCATTTCAGTGTTTACGCATCTGATTTTCAAATACGTAGAATAACCCTCACCATACATGTATTTCCTGGGGAAAACTACAGATACAACTATTATCATGACATTCATCAACTAGTCGACTACCGGTTTGTACATTCTTTGAGAGCCACACTGCCAGGTTTTTTTCAGAAAATTGGGTTGTCCGATTTCTTCATGACCCAATTTCTGTGTTTACACTATCTGATTTCAAATACGGAGAAGAAACTATATTTCCTGCGGAAAACTTCAGATGCAACATTTGATTATCATCACATTCATCAACTCCTAGACTACTGTTGGGAACTTCCAAAACAGGAAGAAGGGGGCGGAGTCGTATGAACGAGAGATGTCCCTGAAAATGATTAATAACCCTGCGATGTTGCCTCGTCAAGGAAATAAAACCTACACTTAACCTGTTGCCTCCCAATTTCTGTAATTCCCTTAGAGTAAGTATGGTATGCCAAGTTCCAGTGGCCAATAGGTTAAGTGTCTGGGAGTTTCATTTCAAAAAAACCCTAGAACATTGAGAACAATCAGGTCAACATTAGGAAGTTTAGGTAGGTCAACTTGAGTCAACATTGGCAAGTTCAGAGTAAAAAGAGGATGGAAATATGGAGTTCAAGCAAAATTAGGAAGGGCTTGCCACTAGTAGCATTTGCCCACTTGCTAGGGGCAAGTAAAATGTCATGTTGGGCAATCAAAACATCAATAATTGCAAATATATTGTCTAAATGGGCAAGTAAAATTTGATGTGAAATGAGAAAAACTTTCAAAAATGTTACCAAAAGTGACCAAAATATGTCTGAAAAACTGTAAATAAATCACACCTTTTGTAATCACCAGTATAAAATAAACCTTGAATGTCATGGAAAAGGCCATGATAGTAATTAAAGTTTATAGTGAGAAGTGTTTTTTATTTGTTATTTTTTAGGCAAGTACATTTTTCGTTTTGGGCAAATTAAAATCTGAAAGTGATGATTACACTTGTCCAAACGGAAAGTTATAAAAACAGAAGGTGTGGAGCCCTGGATTAAGTATCAGAAAACCACAAAAATTATAGTGATTTAACATTCCGACTTCCAAAAAGGAAGTTCATGTTCTCAATATGATATATGATTGATTTTCCTAAAAGGAAATGCCAACCTTAAATGAGGTAGAATTGCAGTCATACCAATAAGGAACAAATGACTTGCAAGGTCACCGAACTATTACAGAAATGACAGCAGACTTTCAAGGAATATGATTACGGCAATAACAAGTATTTTTTAAGGAATCATATACCCTAGCAATATATCTTTAGTGGCTGTATGCAAAAGGTTAACGGATCACTTACTGATCAATAATATGCATTTAGCTGCTTAGAGTTTTTTGGTTTCAATTTAGTAGATCTATTTTTTACTTGCACTTCTTTAATCTGTTAGAGATTAAGAATGAGGTATATCGGGCTGGATGTCTGTCGAGAATGCATCTTACATTGACATCAAATCATATCCACTGGGTATCTTTTTGTGGGTAAAAATATTACCACAATATTGTGAAAACACACCACAAAGATAATTTGACATTTTCATTTTAGTTGTTAAAATAAGTTTCTAGTAACTCCCTTGTAATGCTTTTTGCAGATTGAAAGCAATGATTATAAATCAAATTAAATTGATTTGTTTTGATTGTCCTCCACTGGAATGTAATTGAAAATTATTTTTAGTTGTGTAGAACATTGACAGAGGATAGTGAAAGGGAAGCAGTAAGATTGGAAGTAGTTCTACATTTAGGACATAGTGCTCCCAGACTTGACCCTATCTGGCCAGGGGGGAGGGGTTAAAATAGCCCCCCCCCCCCGACAAAGTTCGCGACCATTCCGCCGCGCAAATTTTTTTGACTGAGCCGCTCGCTGTCTTTTTACTTTCAAGTCTGCGCATCTTTTGAGTCCATTTTTGCAAAAATTGGACATACCGTTACGACGCTGCACGACTTTTCGTATCTGCATGTCAGCTCAAAATTTGTTTAAAAATGTGATTTTGTGTACAATTTCAATACAAATTGTGTTTTCAGCCAAAATTCATAAATGTATGATTATTTTTACTTTCATTGGTTGAAATCAATTAATTTTATGCTGTTTATGATTGCATAAGTGTCCCCGACAAACTTCATCAAAAAAAACAATAAAAAACAAAAGGTCGAAAAAACAAAATACATAAGAAATTCACGAAACAATAAAACACATAAAAAATTACTTATGATTCGGCAGTTTTTTTTTTGTAGAAAATTGTTAGAAATTGTAAAAAGAATATATTCACCAAAAGTGTTCTACGAGCTGTTTAAAGTGAGTTATAAGCGAAAATATGATTTCATGCATAAATTTGCATAATTATTTAAAAAATAGAAAATAAATTATTGTTCAAAAATGTAACTACACAGTCTTGGAGATTACGTCCAGCTCTATGCACGAGGTAATTTTCATGGCGATCGCGCGATCCGTGGCCGAGATTTGAAGGGGGGGCCAAAATAGCCCCCCTTGGGCTATGCAGTTTCAAAATAGCTCGGGCTACTTAGGGCTAAAGGTAAGGTTCACCCTGAGGTCACGTTGGTTTTAACAAAAGCAGAAAAATGAGAGAAACATATTGATGAAGGTTTGACAAAAATCCATCAAATAATAACAGAGTTATGGAATTTTAAAGTTTTAAATTGGTTACGTCACATGCGACCAGCTCCCTACATGTCATGTATAATAAATTCCATAAAGTGCCGTTTTTCTCAGAAATCTGAAAATGATTTTTACCCGTGCTTAAAATATATTATCAGAAACACTATTTCATACAGGCTTCTATGAAAAAAAAACATTCAATTATCATGCATCATTAAAAAATGGCAATTTATGGAATTTATATTACATGACATATGGGGAGCTGCTCACATGTGGCATCACAAAATGAAAATTTTGAAACTTCATAACTCTGTTATTCTTTGGTGGATTTACGCCAAATTTAATAAATATGTTTCTTTCTGTTTTCTGCTTTTTTTTTAAACCAACTTGTCGTCAGGGTGAACTTTGCCTTTAGGGTATACTGTTTCAAGTTTCAATTGTGAAATAGTCATACATTTCCTCTTTATTTGACAATCATAATCAGAAAATGTGGTAACTATGACATTTGTTATGTACATGTAGCTTCCTATAAGATCAAGTTCTATCATGGCCAAAGATTAATCCAATACTTAAGTTTATTTTCCTCAAGTAAATAAATTCCAGACAAATCCTTCCAGCCTGAATACACACTAGCAAGTGCATATATTGGTACATGTTTTTACTCATTTGGTTCTTGAGGCATTTTCTAGTTCTCCCGGTCACGTCTGTATGGATACTACATTTCATCCAATGCTTATGAAACATATTCTCACCAATACAAGCAAGGGGTATATCATGCAACAGATTCTTTTAATATTACCCCTCACAGCTGCCTGTATTCTCCTTATGGTAAATGTTCAATCACATGTAAAGTCATGGAAAATGGGTTCCAACAGCCGGTACCTATTATTTTTAGAATTGTTTTTTCCAAGAAACAAAACTGTTTTGCACCAAATGTCAATGCTTGAACTAAAGAACTCGGGTGGGGAATTCATTAAAGCTGAAATTATTTCATAAATTCATTCAGAAATGCATTTTTGGGGCCTTGGGAAATAATCATACGAAGTCTCGTAGCCCATTTTCTACAGCTTCCATGAGTACTTATTCTGACCATGATACCCAACAAGCATATTGAAACCTAGATGATCAATGTTATTTGATATTTTCTTGTCATTGTGACTCATTTATCTTCTAATTTATATACTGGTACATGACATACCAGTAAGAGTAACTATGCACAGGGGCCCCTATAAAGTCTGACATCTGCATTTAAAATTGTTCAAGGGTGCTACTTCATTTTAAAAGAGCCCATGTGAAGGGGGGAAAATATTTTATCCTGGTATATGTACATGTATGCATTTTTATAGCAGTAAACCTGTCGGAAATTTGTTGGTGACAGTGGCCAACTATATTCATTACACCAAAAACTAACAGACAAAAATTACATGCAATTCAATAAGATATTACTGAATATTTTTTCTCATGTAATGCTACATGTTTGGAAGAATAAAACTGAGCAAGAAAATTACAAATAATCTCACTTTCACTACATTTTTCATCATGATCACTTTTTGGAGTCACAAGACAAGCATGAGCAAAGATAAGTACAGGTCTACATCTGCCCACTCCTGCATTAGTTGTGTTAACGTTCACAGTGTCACGAGTCATGATATACGGAAGCAAAGACAAATAAATCACTCTTTGTTTTTAATGGCATCAGTTAATGGCCATCATTAATGACTTACTGGTTTCTCTGTTCATAAATTAATACTTCAGAACAATTAATTAATGATTTGTTTGCAGTTTGGATGCATAGGCCTGGCATATCTATTAAATATATGACCCATGCAGACTAAGATTAATTGACCGCATTATTATCCTTCTCTTTGTTATAATGCAGAGCACCGGGCTAGAAAGCAGAAGGTACCATTTTTATAAGTCTTTGGTATGACCCAGCCAGGGCTTGAACCCACGACCTTCCATTGTGAGGCAGATGCTCTAACCACCAGGTCATCACACCAGTAAGGAGAGGGTGCCCTACTCTTATTTTAAGATGTTTAGAGACCCTCAACCCCTCCCCTCCCCTTTCTTTCAACTTAAAGGGAAATGGGGGAGGGGCTGGTCAGACATAGAGAGGCTAAGCCCAGGCTTGTGATATGTTTATGTGATACTAATACAAACATATGGCCTACATCAAATTATATGCAACATGCTAGATGACATTATATACCTTTGCTATCAAATATATATTTATGATGAAAATAACAGTGGTGCTATCCCTTTCAACTCTAATACTTGGAAAATAATCACGATAGTCGCCTAATATTTCTTCCAGTACAATGCCCGTAACAAGAAGAGACGCTTTATATAAGGTTTCACCCACAAAGTCCCATTCATGGGAAAAATCTTCCATTGAGAAAAATGTCTGGTGAGGATACTGCAATAACTAATTCAGCTCATAATCAGGTTTATAACGCAAGGGTGTTTTTTTTTTCAAACATCTACATTATTCCTTTCAAAGAGTGTAAAGTGATTTATCACATTATAGTGAGATCAAGGGACAAACAATTTATGTGTGGTGTTTGCAGATATTCATAAAGTGTGCAAAAAAAAAGTGAAAATTAGTCAAAATTGAGATAGATCCACACGAACACTGAGTTTTGAGTTCACTAAAACTGAATAAGCATTGGTATTCAAACTGCCTACATTTATTCATATATCAAAACGTATTCCATGAAAAAATTAACATGAAAATAAAAAGGAATATGAACTGGTTTACCTTTAAGCATACACATGACAAGCAACAAATAATTAGCTTTTACAATTCAGTTACCTAGTAGGTGAGTTAACTTGGTGGTGCTGTGAGAACTGGAGATGTGCTTAGTCGCTATACTTAATTACACAAGTCTCAAAGTGCACCAATTACTGGAAAACAATGAAGACCTCTTCTCAGAGTATTCCAAACGTACCTTTCTCGTGTCAACTGCAGGAACAACTGCCCCCTTCGCATCACGTTCTCGAGTTTGGAAAGCATTTGCGCCATGTCGAGCCGCCGAGTCATGCAACCAAATCCCCAGTTTTTTTGTTTCTTTTAAACAATATAATTATTATGATCCACGGCCTTCCCGGAAAACGATAGCATCAGCACAGGAAAAGACACCAGTGAATCCCACGTAAATTATGTTCGTATGTCACTTGCACTTCCATTTATGCAAATAAGCTGGCTTCTCATACACCTTTGCGATACATTTCCATACAGGACTTCCACGGACCAGGAGAGATGTTTTTTACAGAGATAGTTCTATGACTGTATGTGGTGGTAGTTCCGAGTACATGTACCATCCAAATCATTCAGGCGTTACATCCACGACAACCACGTTGCACAGACACTAAACTCCAATATGCCCTTATACTCATCAAGCACATACACCTATACGTATTACACAACACACAGACCAGCTTACATGCCATAAAATCCTGTATACAGAGTGTGTGGCATGCGTTATACACATCTACCAAAGTCATGAAAAGTAATTTATGTGTGTGCATATTTTTTTTCTTTTTTGAAGAGGAAGTGAGAGTATGGGACCAGAGAGTTGTGAAAACGAAACCCGGCTCTGACCGAGCATTGAAGGATGCCAGAAAAACTGAGGGGGGAAACCGTCGATCTATTTATTGTACTCGGTAAATGAAAGCCAGTAAAGATAATGGCCCTTGGTTTAGTTTACAAATGATAAGAGTTATGATGATATCAAAATTTTATCACTCATGACTGTTGGAATACACAACTGAATGCAAGGTCATGGCTTTCAGCAAAATTCAAAGCATGTGTGTGAATGAGATATGACAAGGTACAAATCAAGTTGTGTAGTGTCAATTTCACTTTTTCATGATGCATGAAGTTTCTCAATGAATACAACCGATGATATATGTTGGGAAGTGTATAGAAACTCAACTGCGAAAAATGCATCAAATGGAAGATGACTTTCACTAAATGGATAGCTAACCCTACAGGGAAATGACAAGATCGGAAGCAGTCTCCAATTTTGGATAAAATCATTCGTTTCTGCC
>JZLH01S0100274.1:28047-38047 GCA_001188425.1 Eucidaris tribuloides
CACACACACACACACACACACACGGATATGATCAGCGAGTGCAGCAGCTTTATACCCACAAAAAGTCTGCTCATTAAGCTTGACTGAAAGAATAGCAGCGTCGGTGTGATTGAACTGTTTTTGATTTGCTGGTACTATTTGGATTGTGAGCTCATTGAAATCGAGCTCCAACTATTGTACAGAGTATACAGGTAATTATGAAACATCATATGCATATAAGACAATAATCTCGAACTATACAACATGTACAATGGGTTTTATAGGTACACTCTTCGCTTATTTCTCCTTCATACCGACTCCCAATCCAGCGCCATATCGCATTAAAATTCTGCGAAATAAATATCACTCACTGGTGACTGGTGAAAAAGGAAAATACCGGTTGGCGACATCAGTATATCCATTCATTTTACCATAGGCCTTTATAGGAATATATTCTTCTTCGGTAACAGTATTATGCAAAAGGACCTAAATGGCGATGATACATACATTACTTTGGGTGAAGAATATGACATTTTTAAAGTTTTTACCAAGCGAAAATTTGAATATCGTACAACCTTTGACTTCTGAAGATATTCTATTTTCATCTCTTCAATCTTAATTGCACAATTTTCCATTTTCTCAAGTTTTGGGGTGTGCGACTTTGTTGGGTTTTGCGGTGACGGGTCACATACTTATGTTATTACATCAATTATTTTTGTACATTTTATCAACTGGCCCCATGGAAGACCAGCAGCCACAATTATAGTGGCAGCTGAAATGGCCGTATGTTCATGTGTATATTTTCTCTATATGTTTTATATTTGATTTTTATTATACGGAAATAAAACAACAACAACATACACGATGTTAGTTTTGTCATGCGATGTACAATGCAAATACATAAATATACACACCATTATTCGAGTTTTCACACCAAAACAACTACGGGGATATAAAAGACAAAACATGCAGGGGCTTCACTTGACCATTTTAAATGGGGGGTGGGGGTTGTGAAGGGACAACAAAAACATTTTTGAATGCTCCCCCCCAAAAATGAATGAATCCCAGCCAAACAGCATCAGACAAGGCGGTTGGGGGGGGGGGGTAGGGGACGAAGACACTCAAAACATTTTTGGGTGCCCCAAATTTCTTATCCAGCCAATCAGCATCCGACAAGCTTATACAATTTGCCGCTGACAAAAATGAAAATATACCGACTGTTTGCGTGAATTTGCCGACTATGAACATGAATGGGGGTGGGGGGAGGGGTGGGGCGGCGGTTGCCACACACTTTCATAGAACAGGATAGTATCCGGGAGACACAAGATAATGCTCGAGCATCCAATTGCTCCTAGAGTTCTCCGATAATTGGAGTTTAGGTTATTATTTTGATATTTTATGGTTTAGAGTTAGGGTTGGAATAGGATTCAGCATTACGTTTCGGCGCGCGAGAATATGCCATAAATTTAGGCATACCGTCTGATAACATATTGCAGTCTGTTTCCTCTTGCCATGCATCATTGCCATATTTCATGAATATGTATGAGTCTACACCTTAAAGACACAAGTTAACAATGATCACAATTTAAAAAGAAATGTGGGCTACGTGATCCTCCATATGCTCTAGGTGTTTTGATAAGTTTTTAAAATGGAGCCCTGAAAAATTGTATTTCAAAATGATTTATTTAGTGCTTTAAAACGTGAAAATCTACAAGCATTCAAAATGACTGGATTCCCCTGTCCATTTCCTCCCATAGACTTACTATGTGCAGATCTATGCTATTCCATCCTCCACCGGAGTGCAAATTGTTTATTCATTCATATCTTGCCAGTGGAAGCATAACTTCCCAAACTTTTGTATTCTAGGGTGTTTATTAAACACTACTATGTAGCTCATCACAGTTTGGCATTTTTGTTTTAAATTGAAGCTCCACAATGTTAGCCTGTGTCTTTAAGTTCATTGTGGACTGTAAAGTGAGGCATACGAGAGTTTGATGTTGGTGCCCTCAACTTTTTGCGTGTTCAGATGTAGTGAATATAATTATCATGTCATTATGTCGTAAATCACAAATTTAGCTTAAAGTGAAATAGCATGATTGGAAGAAGCAAGGCTGCCACTCGTAGGGGGAAACCCCCTACCGTATAGGGGATTTTAGCCCACCGTAGGTTGCAGGCCTGGGATACCTACGGGGAAAATGGCCTTGCGTTGGGAAACGTAGGGGGATTTTATGATTTGTAGGGGATTTAGGGAGTTTTGACAATTTTCAGAAATACTCTTAAATCCCCGAAGGTTTTTAGAGAATTTTCGTATATGTTCGTCCGTTTTGTCCATCTCCGACGAAGAAATCGAGATCAAAATATTGCATTTTCTAAGGTTATTTTTGTTGGGGAAAACGTACCCTCGTAGGGGAAAAGTGGATTTTTGTAGAGGAAAACACAGCTTCGTAGGGGAAAATATGCATGCGCCGTAGGGGGAAATTAAGATTTTGAGTGGCAGCCCTGGGAAGAAGAACTGCTCTAGAATCGATTACACTGTTCAAGGCGTCTGCTGTCTAAATTCCAAGGTCATGATTATGTTTATTACTCACAAAAAATATCCCCACTAGTACTCATTGTGGCTGGCGAATTTGTTGTGCAGCTTTGTATGGGATCCTGTTTTTTTTCTCATAAAGGCACCAGGTCATTTATGAAATCATGTAATATGTCATTTTATGTACTCGTTTACATCTGTATTTATCTCGTACGTTTAATTTATTAATTGCGTGAATGGAAAATGTATTATTCTGTAATTGGTTTCATGTATTTGTTTGAAATATGCAGTAAATAATCTGAACTTAACAACTATGCAACTAACTAAATATGTTACAGATTACTTCAATACTGGTAAATGAATGCTTGCCTCTCCACAAGTAACAAAATTCAAGGCAAATCCTTCTAGCCAGGAGATAGCCACTCCAGCTTGTGTAAACATTGGTATATATGTCTATAGTTCTTGAAACGTCTTTGACTTCTCTGAATTATGCCAATGTTCTTTAAAGGCAGAGTATGTCTTTTGCAACACTCCAGAAGCACAAAAATATTGCTCTTAGGCGACTTATGAAGGTATAGTGTCTGTGAAATTTGAAGATCAGCTATTATTTAGAATTTGAAAAATGCCCGTAAACCGACTGCCGCTTACTGTATACCAAGGCTCAGTGAACCAATTCAGTTCACTAGCATTATTTCAGTATTGATCAAAGTCTATGTATGCCTAATCTGCATTAGTCTGGCTTATCCTATATACTAGAGAGACTACCATCATCAATTAATTGCCTTGAACTAAGACTAGTTTGGTCTGTGGTGAAGACAGAGCATATAGGCAGAGTAAAGGTAGAAAAAGGTCGGAGACAGGGCTGCCACTCAAAATTTTAATTTTCCCCTACGCCGCATGCGTATTTTTTCCTACGGACACTACCTTTCCCCTACGCCCCAATAGGCCAATTTTTCCCTACGGAGCTATGTTTTCCCGAACAAAAATCTACTTTCTCCCTACGAAGGTACGTTTTCCTCTACAAAATAACCTTAGTAAATGCAAGAGATTTATTTTAATTGAGAAAGTTGACATTGTAATCACCTCGATACAGCGGCATGCGCACGTTACGGTTTTCGTAATTATACGATATGGTGACCAACTCGGACAATGGATTTGCCCAAATAATGTCTGCAGACGAATATATGGGAATTCATAGAAAATCTTTGAGGATTTAAGAATATTTTTTGAAAATTGTCAAAATTCCCAACAAATCATCAAAAATCCCTACTTTCCCCTACAGAAGGTCATTTTCCCCTTAGGGATTCCCTACTCCCTACGGTTGGCTAAAATTCCCTACGGTAGGGATTTTCCCCTGCGAGTGGCAGCCTTGGTCGGAGAAGGAGTGTACTAGGTTACTCTGGGGATGGAGAAAGTCGCATCGTCTGGAACCGAGACTAAATCAGTAAATCTGCACGAGACTAATGCGTAAAGTTTGTCGTGTTCATCATTGCATATAATGAACACCAACGCATTTTAAGGATTTCAAAGTAGTCTAGGAATGTTTGTGTATGTGAAACTTTAGTTCAATTCAAAATCTGACGGTACTATAAGTTTCTACCAAAATGAGTTTCTAGCTCCTGTACGTTGCTCAAGGTTCCTGAATGGTATTTTTCTTTTGTATATTAGTGCATATTTTGAGCCATATAAATGAAACGTCTTATCTTTAAACCATCAGACGTGATTAGCCGATCATTTTTTTTTTAAATTCAAATACTGTAATTGATTCATTAGAATCATAATTATTAGGCGATGATTAGCTAAAATGTCTTCTTTGTTTTGCATGGACCACAGTTGCAGGTGATCACATGTCTGTGACGTCATAAATACTCTTTGTATATTCCTGGCAAGATGGACATGGCAGACGAAGAAACCATCAAGGTAAACTGGTGATACTATCTTCTGATCATGTTCTATTATTTGTATTGCCATTAAATAAATAGAATCTGAGAAGACTGGTAGATAGAAGCTATGTATCCTACATGTAAAATATTTACATCTATTTATTTGCTATATACTTTACGTGTATTCGGAAAGAAAAACAAAGAATACTATATGATAATGATGATGATATAATTATGATGAGATTATGATATAAGTACGATATCATTAAGATGATTATGGTTATGATATTATTCCATGGGTATATGATAATGATATGATTAATTGATTATGATTAGATATGATTATGATTTGATTATTATATGATTATAATGTGATAATAATATGGCTATGTAATATGATATAATATGATATGATACGATATGATATGATATGATATGATATGATATGATATGATATGATATGATATGATATCATATATGATATGATATGATATATGATATAATAACCTCTTAAAAATCCCGGGTCAGATGACATGGAGAAGGATCCGTGGGCACACCGAAAGGCGTCAATTTACAATTCCGCTTCAAGTGACAAATATACCGTCAAACTGACTTGATTTTGGTCAAACTTGACCGAATTGATATACCCGACCTTTCGTGCCCCCACGATCCTTTCTCCGATCGACTACCACGAATTTTAGAGTGTCTATGCGGAATGATATGACATATTATTAATTTATACATGTGATATATATGTATATATCATAATGATATGATTATGATTATGATTATATATGATTGATTATATATGCTTTTATGATATGTACGATATGATCTATATATTATTATATATTATTATATATTATTATGAATATATTAATCATTGATTATAATGTTATGTGTATATTATGATATGTTATGATATATTATGATATGATCTTTAATTATGATATGATCATATAATATATTATGATATATTATTATTATATAGAGTGTATATCATTTATGCATGAATTATATTATTATTATAGTATTTTCTAGTTTATATATAATTATGATATGATTATGACTATGCTTATGATATGTTATCATATATTATATTATGATTATATATGTTATGCTATGATATATTATATATCAATAAAGATTATATTATATTTATTATTATATTGATTATGAAAGATTATATATATTATATATGATTATGATTGATTCATATATTATTATGATGATGATTATGATATTTATGATATATTATGATTATTATTATATATGCTCATATATTGATTATTATTATATATGATTTATGATCATATTTATGATATGATTATATATATTATATAATGATTATAAGCTTATTATATAATTATATTATGATTATATGTTATGATATTTATATATGATTATATTATTATGATATTATCATATTCTTATATGTTATGATATGATTATATATATATTAGATATATGATTTAGATAATATAAATTTATATGATCTATATTAAGTATGATATGATTATCATAAATTATGATATATATATATGATTATGAATGATTATATTACTATATGCTTTGTGATATATATCATATATATATATATTATATAGATCTATGATATGGTTTGTTATTATATGATTTCGTTATATTATCCGCTATGATATGATATATATGATATATATTGATATATATGAATATTATATTATAAGTTTGATAATTATTATATTATATCAGATTATGATATGATTATGATATTTATATTAATTTTATATGATATGCATATCATTATTGCATTATGATATGCTTTGATATATATGATATATATTACCGGTATGATACTATATTATGATATGATATATATATTGATATGATATGATATAAATATTAATTGTATTTAATGGATCATGATAATTATATGATTCAAATCGTAGATATCTTATCATCGTCTTGTTTTTGTCCGCATATCGAACTTCTTCCCTTCGGCGGTGTAGGGAACAATTCTCTTCGAGGTGGCGTGACGAGTTATAATATGATTTAGAAATTAAATTTGTTTTATTTGTATGTAAAACCTTTTTATTTTTTAGCAAAACTGACACACTGTGAATTAGAATAAACGTATCAACTAACCTTCTGCATCAATGTATCAATTCTATTACCTTACTGCAATTACATGTAATAACATCAGCGGTATCCATTTTCGATGGAAGGGGGGGTGACATGTGTCATTTTCAAAATTGCAATATCAACATTTTCGCACAAGTGCTCCAAATTTAAAATTATATATTTTATATATTTAGTATGGTTTATCGGTTTGTCATGCCTTGCCACCTATTAATTATTTTTTTATATAGTTTTCTTACGTTTCATGAATTCATGTTCAAGTTGCTCAAAATTATTCGGGGGGGGTTGAAAAAAACAACCGATATGCTTCCCCCAATTAATGATTAATTTTAAAATCGATATCATATATTGAATGTATATATGCCTACACATACTGTAAACAACAACCTAGTAATGCCGCGGACTCACAGGAAATAACCAGAACGTGCCACTGAAAATTCGTACCACATGTATATAGTTCTAAAATCATTTTTCAACACGCACCTTGTGGGAAATTTCAATACCATAATCGTAGTGGGACGGTTCGATTGGCTGGACGAACGCCGAAAGAAACTCCAGCAATATAAACAAATATTACTTACTGTAATTTAAGTAAAGCCTCGAATTTTTACAACCCTTGAAAGCCAAAAAAAAAAAAAAAAAAAAAAAAAAACTAATACTAACCCCGATGACTCGATTTCAAGGGCTATAATAATAATTCACTCCAGGCCAAATACACGTTCATTCTAAAATCTCAGGAGTGAAATACATTTACGAAATGTTTCAGATATAGATTTAGTAGAAATTCCAGTTCCAGCACTATTGGTGCGGTAGGACACTTGGAGCCTTGCCCTCGATGTGCCCTCCCTGTTCCCAACTCAGAGGTTTGTCCGCGACTGCCCCTCCCCGTCAGAATTAGATTTATTTCTTTGCTTGACAGCTGGTAAACTTGACATTTTATTGCATAACAACACAAAACGTAAGTTTTAGACTGCTTTTTAAAACCTGATCCTAAAACAGTATAGAAACTTAGACTACCTGTATTCAAAAACGTACGATTGCATTTTCGTTTGACTGCGATTAAGATTTGGGATTATGGCAAACTATTGGGATCAAGATACTAAAAAAAAAAGCAGATGAAGAGCAGAAAGAGCAGATAGATTACATAACAAAAGTCTTGGCTTGCCCCCTCTCCCATTTTTGAAATTCCGGTTCTGCCACGGGTTAACCCTAACTAGGACGTAATCTAAAAAATTGCATAGATAATTATTTATTTTTTTAAACAATTGTTTTTCGTAAATTTGATTAATTTCAGCACAATTTATGCATGAAATCTGACTTTGTGCTAGAAATATGCTAATTTTGGTCCACAGAGTCTTCGTAATATTCTTGAGGGAAAAAAGTCATTGCGGCGAGAGCTTTTCGGTTGGCAGACATTAGTGAGCTTTCGTTTTACCACCGAGGACGGAAACGAGGACAGTGAGCAATCAAGCTAGCCGTTCGTCCGTGGTCCTTCCACAGGCAGTTTCGCAAATGCAAAACGGAGAAAGAGCGACGGTGCGTGACGTCATCAGCCTTCGCACGTGTTGTGATCAGTGGAGGTCAGTGGTTGCGATTTGCACTGACATCATCTGTACGGGCGCTGATTGGCTGCTGTCCTCAGTTCGTCGCGGACGAAAAATTCGCCCAAACCCGTTCTAGATTTTACGACGGACAATGCGATGTGGGGGGTGGCGCATGAGCAGATCGATCTTGATATCGGATTACCGTTCTTGAGTCCGTCCGTTGTTAAAACGAAAGCTCACTATTATCATTGCGCGAACGTCAACGAAGGGGGTGGGAGGGCGGTCCCTCCAAGGCTGCCCGATTCCCCAGCGTAGTAAATGTTAATCAGAATATTGAATGTTGCTTTTGTTTATTTCTCTCTTGTCCCAGGATTTATATTATCCTGCATCCTGATCGGTTTCCTGGCCTTCCTCCTGGAAGGTCTGATCGTGTTGAGGAAGAAGCTCCTCCAGAAATATGCCACGGACATTCATCACAAACAGGTGGAACGGGAGGCCACAGAGACCACGAGGTTGATCGAAGAGCAGGCTGAGGGCATGTGAGTGGAGAGTCACCATTTTTCTTCATGGGGAACAGTGCTATAGTCTCGGTCTTGATTTTGAGACTGGGACCATGAGCTTGACCTATTGTTCCGAGACTGAGACCGAGACCGAGACCTCGAGTGTCGAGACCGAGACTTGCACCTCCGAAACCGAGACTTTTTCTTTCCGAGACCGAGACCAAGACCTTTTCCTTCCGAGACCGAGACTGAGACTTTGAGTTTCGAGACGAGATCTGTGATTTCGAGTCGGAGACCTCCAAAATTTGGTCTCGAGACTGAGACCGAGACCGAGACCGAGACCGAGACCAAGACTGAGACCGAGACCAAGACTGAGACTGAGACCGAGACTGAGACCAAAACTGAGACCGAGACCAAGACCGAGACTGAGACCGAGAGATCACAACACTGAGGGGAAGTCCATCCTGACGTCAAATTGATTTTAATAAAAGAAAAAAATGAAAGACCTACATGAAGATTTGGCGGAAATCCATCAAAAGATAGGAGAGTTAAGAATTGTAAAGTGCCATCTTCTCAGAAAATTGAAAATGATTTTACCTGTGCATTCAATGTATAACCAAAAATATTATTTCATACATGCTTTGTTAGTCCAAAAGATGCTCATTAAACCGTCGGAATAACATCCTCTTCCGTTTTCGTCGTTTTTTTCATCTCCAACAGCATACCGATGTTGACATGGCCGCATGTACTTCTAACGCTACTCTACACCCTCCAGATAGTCGTTCTATATCTCCTGATGTTGATTGTTATGACGTACAACGTGTATCTATTCTTCTCCGTCGTCCTCGGCACCTGTCTTGGTTATTTCTCGTTTGCTTGGAGGAACTCTGTTATGGTCAACGTGAAGGAGTTGAAGAGATGAGATGGGACTTACACCACTCTGTGTACCTTGCATAATCACGTGATCAAACTTGCGACCAGTGCGCGAGGACGGTGATCCGACATTTGCTCCGGCGACAGTTGTTCCGGTGACAATTATGACAGAAACGATTATAGTTGCCATTTTAGAAGTGGAATAGGGGTTGGGTTATGGTTATGGTTATAGGGTTAGGGTTAGGGTTATGGTTATAGGGTTAGGGTTAGGGTCAGGGTTTGCCATTTTCACCGGAGCAAATGTCATGGAACTCCAAGGACATAAATAATATGACGATTTCAACACGATTTGAAGTATGTTGCGAAACGGAAGTGACTTGAAGAGACTTATTCGTCATGGAATGGGTGACATTATCTATTACAAATTTGATTATGCAGGGAAAATGAAAATCCTTTGCAGATATTTTTGATATGCAATTCAATTCTTTTTGCTAATTGTCAACAACGTTGTTTCAAGAATGTAAGTGGGACTTGCAGAGACCTACTAGGTGTTAAAAATAAGATTTGTCAATT
>JZLH01S0100283.1:5899-19063 GCA_001188425.1 Eucidaris tribuloides
CAAAATTAGACATTGTGGCATTACAATAACGTGGATTTAGGAAAGAAACACAAAGCCCTATAAATCATATTCCCATTAAACAAAGTAAGGGGTGGGGATTTTAGCTATACTTAAAATGGTTTACACGTCTTACAGCCATCCATATACCTCTATGTGCCAGCAATCCATGTGTCAATGGTATCTGTCATGAAAGAGACAACAACTTTACATGCAACTGTACTGTTGGGTGGAGCGGCGATTTATGCAATCACGGTAAGCCTGACAGAAAATGTTGATATAATTTTTATTTCAAGAAGTATAATACATTGGCAATAACGTAAAAATAAATATATCAACTTATTTTGATGGAAAAAACAATATGGATTTGGGTAGTAGTATTAGTTTAATAACTACATACTACCACTACTACTACTACTACTACTTCTACTACTACTACTACTTCTACTACTACTACTACTACTACTACTGCTACTACTACTACTATTGAAATCTGATCTAATCATATTCCGTAACCTGAACAACACGAATTATACATGTTAATACATGTTATGAATGAAATGCACACATTGATCAAAATAGTCATTAAGTCGAATCATTTATGAAGCGCGTAACCTAATCATGCACAACCTTTTCACAAGTGTCTTTGACCTAAACAGAAAAATAATTACTCAGTTTGTGCACAAAGTCTACAGAATTACATTTCGAAGGAATTAGAGGCAAACGTTTTGTTGGTCATAAATTAATAAGAATGTTATTTTTAAACCATCCCCTTAATGATGGAAGTGGATCGTGCTCAATGTGAAATATATAAAACCACCTTCTTAAAACATAATCATCTTATCACCGGATGGATGGCTTAGTGGATAGAGCGTCCGCCTCACCTGCGGAAGGTCGCGGGTTCGAGCCCCAGCCGGATCATACCAAAGACTTTTAAAAATGGTACCTTCTGCTTTTAGGATCACACTGGTGTTAATTGACGGAAAATCACATTGTCTTACACACTATGAAAAATAGGTTTAACTTTTGCACCTTCAACTCTGCAGACCAATTTCCAACTGGGCGCTCTTTTATGAGTGCATGTTTGCACCTTTAAGACGGTTCCTTTAAATGTGGAAAGTTGCACATTTGAAAGTGCTCACAGTGTGACATTGATTTGGAGGTGGAAAGTTGCACCCGTTAAGGTGCTCCGAATGTGACATTGCTAAAGGTGCTAAGTTGAACCTATTTTTCTAAGAGTGTAAATTCAAGGAAAAAAATGTAGAAGTTGTAAACTATTAGCCAATGAAATTGGATTGAAAGCTAAAGGTTAAGGTAATATACCTTTTTAAACCTTGTTTAATGTTTAACTTATAACCACCGAAGTGTTAAATCCAAGAAAGATCCCCATTTTCAACCAAACGTTGATTCAAATATATCAAGATTCCATGCTTTTTTATAGACATATATCTTACAGGATACTAAAACTGAATTCACACTATTACAATATCGTTGATTCAGGAAACAATGTGATACTTTAATTTTTCTGGACGTTTTATTTCTTTCAACATACAGCTCTTAATGTACCCCCATGTTCCAGCAATCCGTGCGTCAATGGTATTTGTCAGGAAAGAGCCACCAACTTCACATGCAATTGTACCGAAGGATGGACTGGCACGTTCTGTAATCAAAGTAAGCCTGTCTGTCTGTTGTTAATTATGCTGTACAGAGAGTAAAACATGAGTAAACAAATAATTATATAAATCAAGGCAACTAGACTTATGTTTGTATTTTGACGAGAACGTTTCGCGTCCTATCCGGGACGCTTCATCAGCTCCTCTGAAGGTCTTAACATCGACAGTGGGTCTGCGCAGAGTCGCAACGACGCTAATTTCCCGCCACCACTTCAGAGGAGCTGATGAGACGTCCCCGGATAGGACGCGAAACGTTCTCATCAAAATACAAACCGAAGTCCAGTTGCCTTGATTTATATAATTATTTGTTTACATTTTACCTGGATGAATCATAACTTACATCAATTAAAACATGAGTAATTACATGAAATGTAATAGATCAAATGTTCATTTCTTTCACGAACCACAACATGGATTTAGAGATAGGGATTGAAAAGTATTGAAAGGCAACTGTGGTTAGGGACCAATTGAATTGTAGATTTGAATTCAAACCTTAAAGCTTTTAATTTTTAGCATTAGTGACTTACATATAAATCGTTAACATTAAAATCTAAATCCAAAAGTCGACTGGTCCCCAAACACGGTCGTTCGAGATTTATTTAAAATCCTTGTATTTTACAGTGTATACAGGGCTCCCGGAGAGAGAATTTTTGAAAAATTGGCATGTACACAGTGACATTTGCTCGCTGAGTTTTTTTTAACAAAAATAACCCAATGCCATTGTTAACACCCTTAGATAGGTTTGATATTGTTTTGATATAATTATGGCGTCACAACAACACAATTTATAAATGTCTGTTCGACCAAAAGTACATGCTTATTCTTAACAATCATTAATGGGTTTGACATTGTTTTCTGATGTCCTGGGTCACAAATACCGTACTTAAGGGCAGATTGATGAGAAATCTGTTCGTTCGATTAAAACTCTTCAGTGGCTTTAATGTAATTTATTTGTTGTTGAAGTAGCGCAATTTTGCATTGCCAGGTATCTTTCAATCCATCAACAAGTTGTAATGTTTCATGCAATATAGAAATCATTGACTAAATTTACACTCTGAATTAAAAGTAATTAGAATAGATACAGATTGACTTTGGTTCGGGGTCAGTTCACTTTCAAGTCAGTTGAATTTAATTCAAGGTAGGTTTCATTGATTAACACACACACAAATAAAACAGAAAGTCCGAAGACTAAACATGTATACACAACATATAGAATAATAATGCATCTTACACAACAAAAGTTTAAAGGTATTGGCTAACATTTACCACAATTAAAAAAATCTGAGCTACATGATTCCCCATGCTACCATTGTCTTTGATAAGGTCTAAAAATGACGCCCTGAAAAAAAAATAATTCTAAATGATTATTTAGTGCTTTAAAAAAGTGAAATATATACATATATATATATATATATTATAAGATAAAGAGATTTTAAAAAAAAGTTGGATAATTGCTTGGAATTTTTTTTGTATTTTCTTACAGCCATCCATGGATCTCCATGTGCCAGCAATCCGTGCCTCAATGGTGCATGCCAAGAAAGATTCACCAATTTCACATGCAATTGTACCGATGGTTGGACAGGTGATTTCTGCAATCAGAGTAAGCCTGTTTAACAATTGATTTATTATACACTTTTAATTTACAGTACGCCTTTTTATCCAGTTAAGGAAACATAAACCAAATATGATTATAAGTTATGAATGAAAATAAAGAAAAAGCAAAACTTAGTATTGAGACTCCTTTATATTAACTTTGGCCGTATTATTGTATTTCCCGCGATGCCGAATACACTTCAAAAACTTCCCTATCTCTCTTTCCCTCTCTCTCCGTCTCTCACACACACCCACTCCCCCTCCTCCCCACACGTATATAGATGGTATATAGCTGGTGAGTGCAGCTTTTGTTATTGTGGACCAAGAGTCTGTAATAAGTTGCCAAAGGAGATGCGCTCATTTGCTTCGATACATACTTTTAGAAGGGAGCTAAAAACATTGTTCTTTTCTTAGTTTTATTTAATTGTATAAGTTGTAAGCGCATTGATCATCTGTGAAATTGGAAATGTGCTATATAAGAATCAATTGTATTGTATTGTATTGTATCGTATTGTATTGTAATATTTATCTTTATCTTATGTTATTTTAAAACAACACCCTCGGATAATCAGTCCGTCCGTGTGAAATGTTTTCGTGTTGTTAATTCCATCGTTCTTTCTGTTTTTTCGCTGAATTACGGATTTTCCATCGAATAAGTAATTTCTTTGCATTATTTTCTCTTGGCAAGCGTTTTAAAAACCAAATCATATTTCAATTTTGTTAATTAACGCGTAATGATTATATAAAGCAACCAATTACCCAACTAGGTGTTTAATGATGTTTATTCAGAAGCTATAACATTAATTTCTTTGTATTTATAGGTCTAATTACTAAATAAAGTTAAAAATATACTATTCGTCTGATGGTAACTGGACTGTTGATTGTTAAATTCTACAGCTGTGGATAAACATCCGTGTGCCAGCAATCCGTGCATCAATGGTATTTGTCAAGAAAGAGCAAGAAATTTCACTTGCAATTGTACCAATGGATGGACTGGCGAGTTCTGTAATCAAAGTAAGATAGTTTCGGTTATCATCGTTTTAACAATAATGCAACGTCTGTAAACAGATCAATATTAGATCAAATCAAACAGATCAAAATATTACATGAGTCTGCTTCAACATATCTCCAGAACTTGATCTCTGTTTACACACCTACACGTACCCTACGTTCAACATCAGACAAAAGTTTACTATCCATCCCACGAAGTTCTTTATCAATTGGTGATAAACGTTTTAATGTTTCAGCTCCCAAATTCTGGAATAATCTCCCACTCACAATTAGAGAACACCCAACACTTGACATTTTCAAAAAGCGTCTAAAAACGTATACCTCTTTGCACTGTAATTTTGTTATATATGTAATTTCAATTCTATGTAAGCGCTATGGTACATCTGTGTATAGCGCACATAAATACTCGTTATTGTTATTATTATTATTATTATTATTATTAGCCACAAAACATATGATATCCGACCAATTATATTTGATATTCACCATGCTATCGACCACCCATATTGATTGATCTTTAACGTTTTATGCTGAGATTGGTAGTATTTATTATTTTTTTTGTTAGAAAGGTATCATGTATGTATTATAATATTTTAT
The DNA here is from genome assembly GCA_001188425.1 of Eucidaris tribuloides. Taxonomy (NCBI): domain Eukaryota; kingdom Metazoa; phylum Echinodermata; class Echinoidea; order Cidaroida; family Cidaridae; genus Eucidaris; species Eucidaris tribuloides. Next base: position 10,771 of record JZLH01S0100283.1, read on the forward strand.
TTATCAGGGGCGTCAATCCATTTTCGGAGGGGGGGGGGCAAAAAATGTCAAACAATTTTGGCGCCAAATTGTCCGAAAAAATGGAAATAGTGTTTGTTTAATATATTTAGGCTAAATTTAATGGTTTTGTTGTACTTTCCAATGGTTTTTAAACATATCCTTGCATTACATTTTATGATATTTTTATGTTGTCAAAATTATTGGGGGGGGGGGGCGGAGGTAAATCGATATGTCCCCCCCTCCAACATTTTTATTGGGGTGGCGACTGCCCTCCTTCCCCCCCCCCCCGGATCGACGCCCCTGTTATTTATTCATTAACATATATAATGTCCCTTGTTTTTACAAATTACTTTAGCTTTATTAAAATTTTCGGTTTAAAATTGGTGTAGATGAAGGAAACTGATTAGCATTGTGGAGGTTCCGGAAAAAAATGTCCAAACTTGGATATATAAGGTAATTAATAGTCCTTGAGCTTATGATTGAATAAATTCCTTAGAACAGAAAAGATTAAAAAGTTTTGCCGCCTCTGGCAAAATGTTTTTAGTATAAGATTTGATCTAAGCCAATTCTTACGTTTTATTGTAACAAGCTAGTCTTTTGGGGAGGAGATGGGCATGGTAAAACCGGCTACTTGATGGATTCTCACTTTTTTAAAGGCCAAGTGGATCAGGCAACTTTTTCGTAAATGTTTTACAAAATATTCCATTATCACCCAGACATCAGAAAAAAGCATCAAACCTACTTAAAGTTGTTTACAGTGACAAACTGAAATGCTTAAATTATCGGAGAGTCGATAGCGGTATGTACATTACCTTTGGGAAATGTCGGGGCCCACCTCAATGACATTCTACGTTTGGAATGATAAAGAAAAGTTAAATGCAACCGATCAATTTTATGGACATTGCTAGATTCTAATAGGTCTATTTTAACAAACAATAGCAAAGGATTTAATGTTTTACCATTTAACAAAAGTACACCCGGGTTTTAAAATGTTGCATGATTTTTTAAAGCTGGAAACATTGTTAAATGATGCCTTAAACCCATAAATTTAATGGAAAAAAAACAAGATGCATATGTCAAAATTAAAATTCAATGGGAGACTCACTTTTGCATGGCATGGATAAAAGCGCCAATTATAAAGTCGCTATACAAACAGTTTTGCCCTCTTTATCCTAAAATAGCATTATAAAAGAACTATATACCAACATATTTGAAAAAAAGTAAGCCCTAGAATGTATACCTCTAATTAGGGGTTACTTCAGACTTCAGCCAATCGTTCATGAGAAATCTTTCGATTTTAGCAGGATGTTTTGATTTTGATTATTCTCATGTCTTACAGCTATCCATGTACCTCCGTGTGTCAGCAACCCGTGCGTCAATGGTATTTGTCAGGAAAGATCCAGCAATTTCACCTGTAATTGTCTCAATGGATGGACAGGACAGTTCTGCAATCAAAGTAAGATTGTTTTGGTTCTCTTTTAATAATAAAGGTGACGTATATAAACAAATCAATAATACCCACGAAGCATTATGATACACGATCAATTATATATACTTGATATTAAGCATGCTATTGAACATTTATATTGATTGATCTTTTAAGTATTATGCTTGGGTTGGTAGTATTATTTTTTTTAAGAAAGGTATTTACTCATCCAGTTATTATAATATTTTATTTATTAATTTTGTTAATATGTATAGTCTCATTTTGCATTACAAATTATTTTTAGTTTTATTATTAACTTCCTGACTGAATTAGTCAAGTTTAAGAACACAAATGTTTAACAATATGAAGGTCCCCAAAGTGGCCAAATCTGATAGTGCCTGAGTTTACAATTAAATAAACACCATAGAAATACAAAAATTAAACAATTTTGCTGCCACTGGGAAGATCTTTATAATATCAGATGTGAATTGAGCAAGCCAATTCTTACATGATATTGTAACAAGGCAGTCTATTGGGGGAGGGGATGGACATGGTAAAACCGGGTACCTCATGGATTCTCACTTTTTTAAAGCCCAGGCAGGTGGATCATTTTTTTTTCGTAAATCTTGCACAAAGCATTTAATTATCACCCCAAACATCAGGAAACAGCACCAAACACATTGAAAATTGTTTACAGTGAAAAATTGTGATGTTTACATTATCAGAGAGGAGGTAAATGTATGTACATTACCTACTGTGGCGACCGAAAGTATTGTCACGTTCCGAACGCATGCAAACTCGATTCCAGAAACGAATTCGTTTCAATAAACGCAAGGCACTCATTTATCATGCCGGCTTTGCTATTCATCGCGTTTGAACATCGTTTCATGAATCGCCTTTGGAACGTGACGATACTTTCGGTCGTCACTGTATGTTGGATTCCCCCGACATTTTACATTTAGAGTAATTAAAAAAATGCCGGAGTTTCAGATCGAGCAATTTTCAGGGCATTGCTAGATCATAGGCTATAGCTATATCAAAAAAAGGGAATTTCATTTCTTACCATTTACCAAAACTATACTTGGGCTTTGTAATGTTACATAATTGTTTTGATTTTTTTCAGGGCATCATTATAAGAGACACCTATAGTATGGAGGAATGCGTAGCTCAGATTTCTAAAGCGGGAAACATTGTGAAATGATGCCTTTAAAACATAAATTTATTGGAACAACAGGATGCATATTTCACACATAAAAATGCTATGACATAATCTCTATCGCATGGCATGGATATGATTGACATAGGCGGCGGAAGGCGGGGTCGGGGGGGGGGTGGACACGTCCTCCCTAGATGTTAGCTGGATGGATCGCCCCCCCTCCCCCCCCCCCCCCAAAAAAAAAAAAAATGGCGAAAAAGAAAAGAAAAGTAAGGAAAATAGAAGGGAAAAAGAAAAGAAGAAGAAAAAAAAGACCAGAAAACGAAAAATTTGGATCTGGGATTTGGAAAAATAAAAAAAAATCGCCACTACCCTCCCCCTTCCCCTCGGAGCGAGTTTTCGGCGGCTGGCGTGACTGTGAATAAATAGATTCAGGATTTGGCCGCGGATGAACGCGCCACTTTTACTAAACTTTGGATCTGTAATTTAACTTTCCCCGTCCCCCCTAAATATTTGGCCTTTCGCCTACTTCCGCCACTGATTATCGACGATTATAAAGACACTCTGCAAGCAGCTTTGCTTTTTTTTTACCCTCAGATAGCATTATAAAACAACTCCTCCAGAATTGACTGAGTAAACCCCATAATGTATACCTCTAATTAGGGGTACTCCAGAATACAACCAATCATTTATAAGAAATCGTTCGATTTTGGCTGGACTTGTGATTGTGATTATTCATTATGTCTTACAGCCATCCATGTACCTCCTTGTGCCAGCAACCCGTGCGTCAATGGCATTTGTCAGGAAATATCCGGCAATTTCACCTGCGATTGTACCGATGGATGGACAGGAGAGTTCTGCGATCAAAGTAAGCGTGCCTGATATTTATTGTATCCCCCGAACTCTGTTCGGAGGATACCATGGATTTGGCCTCGTCGCGCCGCGTCCGCCGCCGCCGCCGCCGAAGAGATTTCATTGTGATCGCTCTACCAGCTGCATTTCTTCTCCGATCATCTTCAAATTTGGTATGAAGGTGTATTATGGTAAAGCAAAGACCGCTATTGTTTTTGGTGGTGGCGCCCTTGCTTGGTCCGTCTTTGTACAAAAAAGGTACATTTTTCAGGGTCTGCTTGTGTGCCTGATACTGGCCGCATTTCTTGACGGATTTTTTTTCAAATTTGGTGTGTAAGTCTATCATAGTCAACTCTAGACACCTATAACTTTTGGTGATGCTGCCCCCAATGTTCCTCCTTTCACAGGGTCAAAGGTCAACCTGATAGGTCTAAATTTGCAAAAATGCTTATTTTTCAATAACTTTGTTGTTACCCAAAGGATTTTATTCAAACTTGCTGTATAGGTGTATGGGTGGTCATACTACATGTAGGCCACATTAGTGTTCGGTGATGGCGCCCTCAGTGTTCCGACTTGTGTGCCATGTCACATTACTTGTATATGATCTATCGGCCACATTTCTTGTCCGATTTTATTCAAACTTGCTTTGGAGGTTTATTGGGGTGGGGGTGTGTCATTCTGCGTTACAGTAGTTTTCAGTGACAGCGCTCTCATTGTTCCGACATTTATAGAGATTTTCTTGTGAGCGCTCTACTGGCTGCAGTTCTTCTCGGATCATCTTCAAATTTGGTATGAAGGTGTATTATGGTAAAGTGAAGATGTCTATTGTTTTTGGTGGTGGCGTCCTCGCTTGGTCCGTCTTTGTACACAAAAAGGTACATTTCTCAGGGTCTGCTTGTGTGCACTATACTGGCCGCAGTTCTCAACAGATTTTTTTGTAAAAATTGGTGTGTAAGTGTATCATGGTCAACTCTAGACACCTCTAACTTTTGGTGATGCTACCCCCAATGTTCCACCTTTTACAGGGTCAAAGGTCAACCTGATAGGTCTAAATTTGCAAAAATGCTTATTTTTTCAATTACTTTGATGGTACTCGAAGGATTTTATTCAAACTTGCTGTACAGGTGTATGGGTGGTCATTCTACATGTAGGCCACATTAGTGTTCGGTGACAGCGCCCTCAGTGTTCCGACTTGGGTGCCATATCATATTACTTGTATATGATTTATCGGCCACATTTCTTGTCCGATTTTATTCAAACTTGCTTTGGAGGTTTATTGGGGGGGGGGGGTGTCATTTGCGTAACATAGTTTCAGTGACAGCGCCCTCATTGTTCCGACTTTTATAGGATGCCATGTCATAGTTTTAATTATCCAAAGTAGGGGGTGAAGGGACGGGTTTGGGGGATACATGTGCTCGAAGGTCCCCCCCCACCCCCACCCCCCCGCCGAGTGCCTCTTGTTGTTCTGTTATTTTCCATGGGTAACTTCAATGTAATGTATTAATTTAAAGATATCTTATAAGGTCGGCCTTATATAAGGATTTTTTTCCTTCCTAGCCACTACCTTTTCTAAATGCTATATAGTATACACTGTAATTTGTTTTTTGATGTTTTTACCTGAAATTTAATTATATGAGATAATATGAAGAGTTTGATTGCAAGACAGGCTAAATGCATTTTCCCCCAAAAATCGAGTTATTAACATGAAAACATTTGTCACCTACATACCTAGTGATAGTATGAAATTTGAAGCCAAATTCCTCAAACACGTACAAAATATCATGAGTTTTACTTTTATTTTTCCATAGGCGCTTGTATAAACTTTGGCAAAGAAATGTATAAAGTGGGGTTTACCCGTTTTGCGAGCAAACTCTTCATATATATATATATATATACTTGTATCATTGTTGTTTTTATTGCTTGAAATGAAATAAATCAAAGTTGAACTTCCCTTCCCCTTCAGATTGTTTGAGATGGGTTTTGCCGAGCAGCTGAACGAGATTCTGTCCCGCCTCCCTGACAATCGTCAGACCCTCCTGTTCTCGGCCACCCTCCCCAAAAGTCTGGTGGACTTTGCCAGCGCCGGCCTGAACGAACCCGTACTGATCCGACTGGATGTCGAGTCTAAGATTAGCGAGCAATTAAAGGTAATGACTGGATGCAGAATCTAAGATTAGTAACTAACTTGTAGCCATTTCCCCCAATCTCCTTTTCTCTTGTAGTCCTGTTCAGTGCTCAAGTTACAAATTTCCCCACTTAGTGGTGAGCTCTCCCATTGAATTGTGTGTTCTTCCGCTGAAGTTTTGTTTTCTCTTGCTTGAATAAGACAAAAGTCAAATATTTTTATATGCCCGGCTACGGGACGTATTATGGTATCACGTTCGGTGTCTGTCTGTCTGTCTGTCCGTCCCTCCGTTAACTTTTCCTTGTAAACGCGATAACTTCAGTTTAACTTAACCCAGGCTCATATAATTTGGTGTGTATGATACTAGCATGGATCCCAGGAAGCCTAATGATTTCGAGGTCAAAAGGTCAAAGGTCAAGGTCACAGTGACATGCTTTCATCTTACCCTTGTGAAGTCCTTGTAAACGTGATAACTTCAGTTTAACTTAAGCCAGGCTCATATAATTTGGTGTGTATGATACTAGCATGGATCCTAGGAAGCCTATTGATTTTGAGGTCGAAAGGTCAAAGGTCAAGGTCACAGTGACATGTTTTCATCTTACCCTTGTGAAGTCCTTGTAAACGCGATAACTTCAGTTTAACTTGACCTAGGCTCATATAATTTGGTGTGTATGATACTAGCATGGATCCCAGGAAGCCTATTGATTTTGAGGTCAAAAGGTTCATCAATTATTTTTGTGTGCTGTTCCAAATCAGAGCATTTATCATTAATGCTCTTCAGCTATCTGGCAGCATTATTTGTTCATTACCTGTACTGTGCATATGAGCATTTTTAAGCATAGAACTGAAAATCAATAAAAATAATCACAAAAACAATAATTGTCATACCCTAGAAGTCTATCATGATTTCTTCACTTCCAAATGTCCAGTTTGCCAAGGGGTCCAGGTGGGAGAACTCAAGTTTGGGTGACGTATGGGGTTGGAGTTACTGTGAAGATAATATGTGATGGGCAAACACTTTCATTTGAAATGATTTTGTGGTTTTGATCTATTTCAAACAATCCAAGGTCTGTTGTGCCCATTATCATTCTTGTTTTATAGTATAACTATAGTGACTGCCATGAGGGGCATAGTTGTTTCTAAAGCTCGAGGGGCCTTCCATCCTGCTATGACCCTGAGGCTTGCCGACGGGTCATGACTACCCCAATCATGTCATTTACCGTTAAGGCAGTCACTATATCTTTTATATACCGAAAAAACAAAAATTCCTTCTCTTTTGTAAAGATCGAAACCGGCTCTGCAGAACAACGGGGTCGTTATCACTTGCCTTGCGTGTCACAAAGCCAAGCTTTCACGCTGTTAAAATGCGACAAATCACGTACTGTTACTGTTACTGTTAGTATTAAGTCTTACGGTACCGTGCGTGTGTGTGGACAACACTAACAACAACAGATGAGACGTCAACTTACGTTACGTGGCGTCCAAAAGTTCGAATCTCAGAAGAGTCTCCCTGCCTTTATTGTCTCCTCAGGAATGAAATATAAAGTAAACAAACAAAAAATGGGCAAACAAATCAAGCTCGAAGTCGAGAAGTGCCTTGATCGTCTCTGCAAGCGTACGTAGCAACCTAAAGTTAGCAATCAATTTATCGCATTGCGCGAATTATGGTGTTTGCGCTCGCACAAATTGGGGCTCGCAACAACATTTGACTGCCGTTGAAAAATGACTATTAAAAACGACTATTGACCGATGACTATTGACCGTTCAGCGCCCCTGGCCAGGCATGGCTAAAACTATGACCAGACTTTCGACCAATCAGATGAAAGCATTAGCTTACATTCTTAGAATGAGGTATATAACATATTTTAATCTCTGTTACACAGGTGCATCTTTGCATTGACTATCTGCAAATCATTTCACTAGGATTATGTACATATTTTCAATGATGGGGATGCTATCGACAACAACCGTCTTGCACAGGGTAGTACAAACTGATGTGTGTTGATACAAACTATAGTGTAGTCCCACTGATATCTTTTTGTGTATGGTTCGTTATTTTTTGCAGAGTACTTACCTCTACACCAGAACGAATGATAAGACTGCCGTGCTGCTGCATTTGCTAAAAGAGGTTATCAAACCATCACAGCTGACCGTTGTTTTCTTGGCTACACGACATCATGTGGAATACATTAGAGAGGTAAGCTTTATAGTGTATGTATATTCTCACTCATCCAGGGAGTAGATAATGAAGTTGGAACTTAAAACTAGTCAACTGGACTTACTTGTTTGTTGAAAAGCGACGTTTCACGTCCTATCCGGGACGCTTCATCAGGCCAACTGATCTTTGGCGGCAATTGGTTGATGACCCGTGACAGGGTCGAAGATTCTTTCTTTGACCACATGAACAAGGTCAACAAATATATTAAGTTCACACAAGAGAAAGCAAATGAGGGGAAACTCACATTCTTGGATTGCCTAGTTGACATTCAAAGTGACGGGACACTGAAAACATCAGTATGCAGGAAGGAAACGCATACGGACCAATATCTTTCATTTGATTCACATCATCCGTTGGTTCATAAGCTTGGAGTAATCAGACCGCTTCTTCACCGTGTGGACACCATCTGCTTGGATGAAGACACGAAAGTGAATGATCGAAATCACGTGAAAGTGGTACTCGGTGCGTGTGGGTACGACGATTGGACATTTGAGAAAGCGCTCCATAAGTCCCAAA
>JZLH01S0100293.1:0-11176 GCA_001188425.1 Eucidaris tribuloides
CCTCAATGGGTTATCCTGTTGAACCCAATAAACATTCTTATTGGACGCAGTTAACAAATTTTCTGTGGTTCTGTGGGTCCCCGAAAGCAGGAAATTCCTGTGGTTTGTGTTTGACCAATATAACAATGTTATTTTCTGGTGGGATTTCTAGTTGGAACAATAGAACATTTCTATGGACCAATACAAATTGTCTGTGGTTTTCTATGTGTCCAACAGGATATTGTCTATGGGTCTCTGTCAGACCCAATCACAAGTTTTCCTGTGGGTTCTCCTGACCCAATAGCAGCCTTTCTAATGGTTTCTTATTGACCAATAGAATTATTTCTATAGATGTTACCAATAACAATTTTCATGTGTTGCTGTTGAACCAATTATTTTCACTTGCCCTAATTGAAACATTAGGGTCCGATTGGGTCATTGGTTTTCTATGGTCCATTAGCCTAATTGTTTCTGTTGGATATCGACCTTGGGCACTACAAGAACCTTCCTCAAGTTTTATCAAGTCGTTCACACCTTCTATGGGTAAAAGCAGTGTACCAATTGTGCAAAAACTGTAAACTGAATAAGAATCCTGGCTTGAATCTGAAGTTCACTTTAAAAATGGGGCAAATAAAGAGTTAACAGCAAGGAATCTCATTTGCACCCCTCCCACAAGACAGCAAAACATCGCTTATACCTTTAGGATATTAAAGGACGTGTATGTAAAATCTAAAGATCAGATATTACCTAGACTTTAAAAATATGCACCAAAGAATAATGGTCAGTTATACCGTTATGTCCATGGTTAAATTACAAAATCTGTCATGTAGTATTGTTTCAGTAATCATGTTTTGGTGTATGAATAATAATGTGGATGAGGCTTATGCATAACATTTGTCTTGTTCAGGAATGCATATGGTACATACACGTGAACTTGTATATTGTAAATAAACTTTATTATCATACATGATCAAAAAAAACGCAGTGTAAGGGTCTGAAAGAAGACTAGCAGACTATTAGAGTTTTTCAGTCTCAATTATTTTTTTTTTAATTCAATTTGTAGTTTTTGAACAATTGCATACTTCTTTCATACATGCAGTACAAGGTGTGAATGACCTGCTGGACCTTTCAGAATGGTATTGTTCTTATTGTCTCAGTACATTTATTGGTCTGTGCAAATTTGTGAACGAAGGAAGCAAGTGTGAAGTGATTAATAAATTAAATGTATAAAGAAATCAAGAGTATATTTTTTAAAGTTTATTTTGATGGATTTATTTATTTTGATGACAGTCTGATGAAAAAATGATTTAGATTCAGATCGATTGACGATTTTTCCCGTGCATAAAGATGTTATTATTATTTTCTTTTCATCGTTTTCTGATCATTTGTTTTTGTAACATGTGTGGGTTTAAGTTTGTTTACTGTCTTACAGAGAACACGGATTTAAACATTTTTGAAGTATAATTTAATATGTAATATACCTGAACTTATTTACGTCAGTTTCAAATTTGAAGAAAAGCTCCATAGGTCCTATGGTTGTCATTATTATTACTTTTAGATATCAATGAATGTGATACTGGTGTCCAACTATGTGAGACTACCTGCAACAATGTCTTTGGTGGATTCTTCTGCACTTGCGATGAGGGTTATCAGCTTGATGTCAATCAACGTAATTGCTCAGGTATGTAACTGATGCATTGAAATTGTTTTATAAACACAATTTATATTGACAGTATTACATTTTGTTTGAATCACATATTATTAACAAATTGAAGCATATTAAGTCCATTATTGTTATGTATGATATTAGCGATACCAAAGGGTAGAAACAACATCACAGCTACGAGTACATAACAGAACTGAGAGTAAGTATATAGGGATTATAACATGTATAATATGTTTGTATGGACTAACGTAACAAAACAAACACCGAGGGATGCAGAATAAATTTTCTCTTCACTTCTGTGTATCAAGTTAATGATAAATGAGATCAATTGCTTGATCTGATAATTTTAATGACTCAGAAAAAGAGTGACCGAACAGGATCCGAACCTGAAACCTACTGATATCCGGTCAGGGGTACAACCTCCAGGCTCTGCTGGGTAACGGTAATGCCACGATTAAAGGTAAATGACATAATTGGGGGTAGTCCTCAACTTGGGCTGAATCTACTCTAGAATCAAGTAAACTATGTTATGATTCTCCTGTGAAAATCTTGTAGTCAAATGTTGACTCATTCTAAAATAAACAATGTCAATATCACTCGTAGCAGGGAAACCTGTTTTGTGGCTCTCTATGGGGCTTATTTTTATCGTACACGGATAAAAATAAAATACTCATATGTTTATGCTTGATTCTCCTTAAGTAAACAAATTACAGACAAATCCTCCCAGGTGGGAGATCCACTCCTGCTAGTGTATAGTTGGTACATATTTCAACTCAATTGGTTCTTGAGGCATTTTCAAGTGTTCCCAATCATGTCACTAACCTTTAACTTGGTTACAAATACCCGAGTATCATTCAAACGCGAATGGATTTTACCAAAAAAAGTGACAAAAAAGTGGTTGTGTGTTATGAAATGAATGCATTGTGGATGTGTTTTATGTAACTTTTGGACGCGCTATAGATCCGTTATATGTACTGTAGGGTGCCTATTAGTTATTTCGCATAATTAAAACATATACAAGATATAGTGACCCACTTACTTGAATGTGGTCTTCCATGGGGCCCTGTATTACTTATAACAAAAGTATCAAATGCAAACACACACTATGAATATAGTTAATATAAAAAATATGTATCAAAAATTAAGAATTGGAAGTTAAATAAATACGTTTTTACAACAAAGAGGAGGGTACTAAAAACTGGGCCCATGGAGAAACACATGCAACTGCACAAGCATGAAAATACGATGCAACCCGTCCCTCCCCCCAACACACACATACATTTAAAAACAAATAATACAGATGAAATCTAAATACAGCTGCATGGCTTCATGTGTAATAAGGGACTAAGAATTTTTCAACACCAGGTGATAAATTTTTCTGGCGAATTTCGGCGTTTGCAAATGTCGATGATGTAATGATGCAACTCAATAGAAGTCTTTTATTCATACTACCTGTTTTCCTTCGAGTAACTTTGTCTGGAAATACAAGCAAATTAATTTGCTTGCCGGAGGCCACACCAAGGTACCTCTCTTTGGCTGGGGAGCAAAACTAAGTAGAGGGTGTCACTGACCTCTATGAGGTTATAGTGTATGGGGGATGTGACGTGAAGACTGTGGTGGTGGATGAGGCAGACGAATCAATTATAGTTGGTCTATGGCTCCGAAGGCATGTCAGCAAGATGTGTAGCACATCCAGGGCACTCTCCTGACTGCATACGATTTATGGCCAGTAACCGTGGAAGAGATTGGGACCCCAAAAGCGTACTTATCCCATAGTCAACCATGGATCGTAGGAACAGTCAAGTAAATCGTGATGATGGTAATGTTGAGACCCCTGCAATAGAACCAGATAAAAGCTACAGCGAAGAGGCACCTGCTTCAATGATGAGTATGGGAAATGACGATATTAACTTAAATTCTTTGGAAAGGTTAACGTCTGATAGTGTTATTTTGAAAACCAGAGGTAAATGTCTGCGTGTAGGAACCTGGAATGTAAGGACACTTTATCAGCCTGAAAAACTAGATAACTGTTTACAGGAAATGCAAAAAAAAAAAATGAAGCTGGATATGTAGCAGAAACTAGGTGGACAAGAAATGGAAAACTTATCAAAAATAATCATACCATGATATTGTCTAGTGGTGACAAACACAGATGTGATTTTGGAGTTATAATGAGACGCAGTATATCAAAAGCATTATGTGGATTTTGGACAATCTCAGACAGAGTTGTTATGAAATTAGAAGCTAAACCTTTTAACCTCAATATTTTACCAGATTATGTACCAAGTCAAGACTATAATTTTGAAGATACAGAGAAGTTCTATCAGGACATTCAAAATGGCATCAAGTATACAAAATCAGAGGAAATTATTTGTGTAATGGGCGATCGCAATTCAAAGGTTTGAAGTGAAAAACTCAGCAACATCACTGGACGTTAGGAACTTGGCAGGAAGAATGAAAGAGGAGAAAGGCTCGCAAACTTTTGTAAACAGCATAATTTACTTGTAACAAATATGGGTTTTTAACAGCCACCAAGTAAGCGATACACGTGGGAGAGCCCCAATGAGATCGTACGGAATCAAATTGACTACATAATAATCAACCAAAGATACAGAAATTGTGTTGAACAAGCAAAACCTGCCCAGGTTCAGATATAAACCATGATCATAACCTCGTGGTAATCAAGATCGACATTAAGTTAAAAAAAATGAAGAAAGCAACTAGAGCAGGATAGCTGGAAGTTAACTTACTCAGCGAAGAAGAATACAAACTGAAGAGCAACATTAAAATTAAAAATATATACAACATCTTGAATGTTGAAAAAAATAGAACAAGACCCATCTGTTGCCTAAGGACAGGAGTGGAACACACAAAACGTGTATTCAATCATCAGTTAAGGCAGTGCTTCCAAAAAGAGTAAACAAGAAGAATGAGGAATGGATGATTGATATTTTACAATTGATGGAAGAAAAAAAGAAGCATACGAACAAAATCAAAGCTGAATATGACAGGAGAAAATAAACAAATTGCAGTAACATGTAGGAAAGCCAAGGAACAATAGACGGCGTCTTCACAAGATGTGAAACAAGTTGTAAACAAGATCACTATTTTGCCATTGTTTGGAATATCAAACTAGTGAAATATAGATTCTAGTTACAATTTGAGCACAATCCGATAATAGACTTGCCAAAATGGTATTTTGTCCAATTGGTTTTAGCATGGCATTAATTAAACCATGAGAAAAGCTCATTATTTGCTTTCTTCTTCTCAACTAATTCGCAGCAGTGGACGGACAATACCAATCCACCACAGTCTGCTTACGAAATGTAGTACACGCGCTGCTTACGCTAGGTCACGAGCTGCGTTTGCATTTGCATGCCAGGCAACCTACGTCGTAGCTGCGCTTTAGCAGGTAGGCCCCCTATTCTTATGTTCTAGTCGAGTGATAGATCATCGTATAACGACATTTGCACCACTCTGGCCACAACGAGAATGCCTCTAATCCATCACCATTCCCAGTATACGACCTTAAAAGCCTATCCAATCTAGCCGTGTTGGACATGCCCCAATTCCAGGATCATTCCCGGAATGCCAGCTTAAAGCCTATTGTTCCTACACAATGGCACCTAGTATCGTCCATTCAATTTCCATATACAACTGCAGTTAACCCGTGCATTCCAGGGCTATTCATTAGCACATGCAAGAATGCCCGATTTAATCTTCTCCTGGGGATGAATTTAATTGGCCCATTCCCGATGCAGGCGAATTACCAGAGACTTTAATCACCCCATTCCCGGCGCGTGGGAGAATGCTACTATGCCGGAACAGGGCAGCCAGTGTAATTTTTCTGCCTTGCCTTTTGGTGTGTACTTCAGCTAACACAGCCTCAGCCTGACGCACGTGTGTTGCGTATGTATTGTGTATGTCTTCAACTTCAACTTTCAAGAGAGATCCAGGATGCCGTGTTATCATAAGATAATCAGTTCATTCACCGAACGCAAGCGACCGCGTGCTAGCTATGTATTTCCGACCGCATTTTACAGTTTTCATTAAAACGACTTGGAAGCGTCTACGCAGCGCGATCCGGTACTTTATGCCCTCACACTGGGAAGTTTCAAAACAGCCGAATATTAAACTTTTTTGACAAAAGTGGATTCCAGATATTGTGCTTTTAGGGAAATTCCCAATCTACGATTTAGCACGCAAGCCTATCATAATTATTATGCCATGTAAGTGCATCGACCATGTCGATAACAGAGCTATGCAGCTGTCCGCACTGTGTATACGCTTGACGCCGTAACTTCACCATGTAAAATCTTGACCCACATAAATGTCCCCCGGATACAATTTCCTCAAGCATCTCCTGCGCCGCCCGCAGCTTTCATCAATGCAATCTGTTCACGGAAATTATTGTTATGAGTATAAGTTCTCCAATATCCCTAATAGTGGATCATATGAGAGAGCTAATAAATCCATTCACTCATTTCTACTTCCTTGCGTTTCAAATCTGTGGATATTCTTTCCGTGACGTGTAAGCGCTAGCAGAATTGACATAATGTCAAAAAGTTTATATTTTCAACGAACTTTCCTATTTACAAGTTTCTAGTAAATGCAGTCATTTTGCAACATTGACTGTGTACTGAGGCCCTTTTAAAAAAATATGTAGACTAGTGTGTTTAAAATACAAACAACGTCTCCAAAGACAGTCATTTGGTAGACTAGTGGATTACCAAACACACGATAAGGTTTAAAAACCTATTTCCTGAAGGTAACAAGACATTAGAAATTTGCTTGCATTAGGAATGAGTTCGAATAGTATTTAGAAATCACATGCTAATCAGCCGTCAGATGGCAAAATTCACATTCCTAGAAAAATCCATTTGAAGTTTCAGCTTTTACATTTTTTTGTGAAAACAAACTTTTTCAATGTTAAGTTTTGTTTCATTTGATAGATTATAATTTCAATTATTTTTTCTATAAAATTTTAATAATATTTTGTTATATATTTTCTTCAAAATAAGCATTTTTATGTTTACACAGCATTTTGGCAAATTATTCCACTACACACACTCGTCCTACGATCATGGTAAAAGTATGTATCTGCACTTACATCAAATCGTTTCTATTGTCATATCATGGGAAAAGTGTGTATCTGCGTGACCGTTTGAATTTCAAATTTGCTTGTGCAAATGATTTTATGCCTGTGTCCCTTCTGATAGTCTTTGCTCAGTCATGCGTGAATGGAAATCTTTGCGACTGGTATATTAAAGAAAAGAAAATATGCTTTCCAACTATGTACGATTTTTGTGTCATATTTGTTATTAACATATAAAAATATCTTCATCAATTTCGGTTTCCTTTTTTCTGGGACACACTGTATTTCATTCGGTTATCCAACGACGTAGCAGTGTTTTATTTCAAATACCTAACGTTGTATTGTAAAATTAGGTTCGTACTGACTATCTATGAAAGATGTGTCTTCACTACAAACGCGGATTTGTTTTATTTATTTATATATTTTATTTTTTTTGGGGGGGGGGAATGGGACATTGGCAAAGAGTAAAATTCAATTTATAAGTAGGGTATTTGTTTTAATCTTTGAAGGCGTAGTATTATATCTCATCTGTCAGTGTATTAGGTATTATGGATGCAATCAATAATGTGTTATCTGTGTTATTACTTAAGTTTGGTTAAATTATCTTTCTAATAGCTAATCCATGCAGTGTTCCAATGTATAATCCTCCACTGATGTCATCGAATTGTCCATCTGAAAGCAGTGTAGACCATGATACAACCTGCACATTCTCATGTGACAGCGGATATACTCTGCAGACAGGTGTTACAGTATCTTGTAGTGCCGGATCCATAGATCAAACACTTCCTTTTTGCAATCGTAAGTATACGTTTTATAATTCACCGTATAAGGACTGGGGGGTGGGAGGTGGGGAGGGGTACAATTCCCATCTCTCCCCAGAGGTTTCGCGCGTTATGACCGCGAAACGCGACGCAGTCGCCGCGGCGTTTGGTGACATATTTTCATTCGAATCTCCCACATCTCTTCAGACTGATTTCACGAAGTCCAGGTAC
The DNA here is from genome assembly GCA_001188425.1 of Eucidaris tribuloides. Lineage (NCBI taxonomy): Eukaryota > Metazoa > Echinodermata > Echinoidea > Cidaroida > Cidaridae > Eucidaris > Eucidaris tribuloides. The sequence goes on from JZLH01S0100293.1 coordinate 7,733, forward strand.
ACGCTCCGGAGGTTACTCAACTTTTCGTACTTGCATGTCACTCCAAAAGTAACTCCAAATGTGGAATCGTATGTTATTTCATTGCAAATCGCGTTTGCAGCCCCAATTCCTAAATGTATGATCATTTATACTTTAAGTGATAACTTTTCTGCTGTTTTTTACAGAAAAATTGTCCTGAAAATTTCAAAGAAAACATAGTAAATAAGAAGAAATACATAGGAAATAAAACAAACAACAATCAAATAAATAAGTCTTTTTTTAATTCCGTTTTTTTTCCAACAGATTTGTTAAATATGCCACAAAGAGTGGCTAGGCCAAAGAATTAGTACTATTGGAACACTTTTGCGATTTCGAGCTAAATTCTATTTCGTGTGTAAGTTAGCATAATTAATAAATGTGATTCTCCGGGAAATTAAACATAACATTTCATACATTACGTCTTGGGGGACATGCGTTCCGATTTTCGACACGATCACGGGGTCGATAGCCGAAATGTCCGGGGGGGGGGGGATCCATCCGCCTGGGTAGTCTGATATTGGCGTTGTCCTGGGCTTCAGCTTACCCGGCGTAGGGCATAACACTTAATATACGCATACATTGGATTTCACGTCGAGTGGTATGGATTCATGAGATCGTGGCCGGAAGAATTTGGTGTCAACATTGTCAATAATCACATGAATATCATTTACCAAAACACAGTGGTACTTACCTTTATGCAAGTGCAGTCTGTCCTGCCAAATATGGTAATAGATTTCAGTGTCTTATCTGACGACCTAAAAAGGTCTCATTCTAAACACCTTTGTTTGTGTAGAGATTTCAAGCTGCTACTAAACATCCGTGTCCGGAGTTTCTTTGCTACAAACTTTATATTGAATTGTGTGGGGTTTTTTCTCCTTCTAATAAAAGATTGTCTGGCTTGGAAATTTTACACCAAGATAGGCTGTATCGCCAAATATGCTTGCATATATTTCCTTTGGTTATCCAGCGACGTAGCAGTGCTTTATTACAAATACCTTACGCTGTATTGTAAAATTAAGTTCTTACTGACTAACACCGGTGTGTTGGCTCAGTTGGTAGAGCGTCCGCCTCACAACCGGGAGGCCGGGAGTTCAAGCCCGACGGCATCAGACCAAAAGACGTTAAAAGATGGGAGTTGCTGCTACCCTGTTTGGCGTTCAACGATTTTTAGGGATAGAGCAACGTCGATATACCGCTGCTCAGTGGCTCCTGGGCCCATGATCAATTGGGCAAAATGAATTTTCGGAATTTTCGGAAGATTTCTATTTGTAATGTCTGTTTATTTCAAATAGAATATTGATGATGATGATGATGATGATGATTATAATTAATATTATTATTGTTATTATTATTATTATTATTATTATTACTATTACTATTATTATCATTATTATTATTATTATGATGATCTATGAAAGATGTGTCTTCACTACAAACGCGTGTTTGTTTTATTTTTGTTAATTTTTTGGGGGAAAGTGACATTGGCAAAGAGTAAAATTCAATTTATAAGTAGGGTATTTGTTTTAATCTTTGAAGGCGTAGTATTATATCTCATCTGTCAGTGTATTAGGTATTATGGATGCAATCAATAATGTGTTATCTTTGCTTTCTGTGTTATTACTTAATTTTGGTTAAATTATCTTTCTAATAGCTAATCCATGCAGTGTTCCAATGTATAATCCTCCACTGATGTCATCGAATTGTCCATCTGAAAGCAGTGTAGACCATGATACAACCTGCACATTCTCATGTGACAGCGGATATACTCTGCAGACAGGTGTAACAGTATCATGTAGTGCCGGATCCATAGATCAAACACCTCCTATTTGCAATCGTAAGTATACGTTTTATAATTCACCGTATAAGGATTGGGGGGGGGGAGGAGTTGGGGGAGGGGTGCAATCCCCATCTCTCCCCAGAGGTTTCGCGCGTTATGACCGCGAAACGCGACGCAGTCGCCGCGGCGTTTGGTGACATATTTTCATTCGAATCTCCCACATTTTTGAGACTTATATCACGACGTCCAGGTACACGCTCCCGAGGTTACTCAACTTTTGGAACTTGCATGTCACACCACAAGTAACTCCAAATGTGAAATCGTGTGTTATTTCAATGCAAATCGCGTTTGCAACCCCACTTCATAAATATATGATCAGTTTTACTTTTACTGATTGAAATTTATAACTTTTTCTGCTGTTTATGATAGAAAAATTGTCCCGACAAATTTCCCCGAAAAACAGTAAAAAAGAAGAAATACATAGGAAATAAAACAAACCACAATCAAATAAATAAATCTTTCTTTTTCATTTCCGTTTTTGTCTCGCCTGCGTAGCGGAGCGAGACATAGGTATCACTATTTCCGGCGTAGGCGTTGTAGGCGTCGTCAACAATTGTGTTGTACACACAATAACTTTCTAAAGCTTCGAGGTGGGATCACCAAATTCACACCAGAGGTCCATCTCTTGAAGGCGCAGGTCAAGTTCGAATATGAGTCGAATTTGAATAAGGTCAAAGGTCAATGAACTTTCCATGACTGGCACTGTACTATGTTGTACACACAATAACTTTCTATAGCTTCGAGGTGGGATCATCAAATTCATACCAGAGGTCCATCTCCTAAAGCGCAGGTCAAGTCGAATATGAGTTGAATTTGAAATAGGTCAAGGTCAATGAACTTTCCATGACTGGCAACTTGTGCTTGTTGGTACAATCACAATAGACTTCTCATACCTCTGTGGTAGGATTGCCAAATTATACAAGATGTCCATCTCCTGATAGTGCAGGTCAAGTTCAAATGGTGAAGTTGATATTTGAATTAAGGTCAAAGGTCAAAGGTAATGAACTTTCCACACTGGCGGCTACATTACATCTATATTAACTTCATAACTTTGACGTGGAATCACCAAATTCATACCACAGGTCCATCTCTTGAAGGTGTACGTCAAGTTTGAATGTGAATTGAATTTGATTAAAGGTGAAAGGTCAATGAACTTTCCATGACTGACACTGTGCTATGTTGTGTACCACTTTATTCCTCTAATGACATGAATTTATAATTTGATACTTTCTAGCACTAACATTTTACTTCAGTTCAACAGAGTTCATTCTACAGTTGACTGTATAATATCAGTGAACTCACTACTCTCTATACCTGAACCAGATTTTGTATTTTACTTGTTTATTTTTAAATGCACTTGTTGTTATTTATTTTATGAACTATAGTTCTTGGCACCATTTATAATATTCACACAAATTTGCCAATGGTACAATAGAAAAGCTGTCAAAGTTTCTTAAATGTTACCCTTCAGATTTGCTGTATGTGCATGTTCTGGTAATACTGTAGACTATACAAAACAAATTGAGAAAAGTTATGCCTCTACCATCATATTGCGTATGTAAACTGTCAGACCCACAATTCACCCCCTA
>JZLH01S0100293.1:11772-22144 GCA_001188425.1 Eucidaris tribuloides
AGAGTGGCTAGGCCAAAGAATTAGTACTTTTGGAACTCTTTTGTGATTTAGAGCTAAATTTTAATTTCGTGTGTAAATTAGAATAATTCATAAATGTGATTTTCTCCGGGAAATTAAACATAACATTTTATACATTACATCTTGGGGGACATGCGTTCCGATTTTCGACGCGATCACGGGGTCGATGGCCGAAATGTCGGGGGGGGGGGGTCCATCCGCCTGGGTAGTCTGATATTGGCCTTGTCCTGGGCTTCAGCTTACCCCGCGTTGGGCATAACACTTACGCATACATTGGATTTCACGTCGAGGGGTATGGATTCATGAGATCGTGGCCAGAAGAATTTGGTGTCAACATTGTCAATAATCACATGAACATCACTTACCAAAACATAGTGGTACTTACCATTATGCAAGTGCAGTCTGTCCTGCCAAATATGGTAATAGATTTCAGTGTCTTATCTGACAACCTAAAAAGGTCTCATTCTAAACACCTTTGTTGGTGTAGAGATTTCAAGCTGCTACTAAACATCCCTGTCCGGAGTTTCTTTGCTACAAACTTTATATTGAATTGTGGTTTGTTTGTTTTTCTCCTTCGAATAAAAGATTCTCTGACTTGGAAATTTTACACCAAGATAGGCTGTATCGCCAAATATGCTTGCATATCCAACGACGTAGCAGTGTTTTATTACAAATACCTTAGGTTGTATTGTAAAATCAAGTTCTTACTGACCATCTATGAAAGATGTGTCTTCACTACAAACGCGTATTTGTTTTATTTATTCTATTTATTTTTTTTTTGGAATGGGACATTTGCAATGAGTAAAATTCTGTTTATAAGTAGGGTATTTGTTTTAATATATAAAGGCGTAGTATTATATCTCATCTGTCAGTGTATTAGGTATTATGGATTCAATCAATAATGTGTTATCTGTGTTATTACTTAATTTTGGTTAAATTATCTTTCTAATAGCTAATCCATGCAGTGTTCCAATGTATAATCCTCCATTGATGTCATCGAATTGTCCATCTGAAAGCAGTGTAGACCATGATACAACCTGCACATTCTCATGTGACAGCGGATATACTCTGCAGACAGGTGTGACAGTATCATGTAGTGCCGGATCCATAGATCAAACACTTCCTATTTGCAATCGTAAGTATACGTTGTATAATTCACCGTATAAGGACTGGGGGGGGGGGGTGCAATCTCCGTCTCTCCCTAGAGGTTTCACGCGTTATGACCGCGAAACGCGAAGCAGTCGCCGCAGCGTTTGGTGACATAATCATTCGAATCTCCCACATCTTTTGAGACTAAATTCACGACGTCCAGGTACACGCTCCCGAGGTTACTCAACTTTTGGAACTTGCTTGTCACACAAGTAACTCCAAATGTGAAATTGTGTGTTATTTCCATGCAAATCGCGTTTGCAACCCCACTTCATAAATGCATGATCAGTTTTACTTTTACTGATTGAAATTTATAATTTTTCTGCTGTTTATGATAGAAAAAACTGTCCCGACAAATTTCCCCGAAAAAACAGTAAAAAAAGAAGAAAAACATAGGAAATAAAACAAACAACAATCATTAAATATAATATTTTTTTACTTCCGTTTTTTTTCCAAGAGATTTGTTCAATAGGGCACAAAGAGTGGCTAGGCCAAAGAATTAGTAGTTTTGGAACTCTTTTGTGATTTAGAGCCAAATTCTAATTTCATGTGTTAATTAGCATAATTAATAAATGTGATTTTCTCCGGGAAATTAAACATAACATTTCATACATTTCGTCTTGGGGGACATGCGTTCCGATTTTCGACGCAATCACGGGGTCGATAGCCGAAATGTCGGAGGGGGGGGAATTCATCCGCCTGGGTAGTCTGATATTGGCCTTGTCCTGGGCTTCAGCTTACCCGGCGTAGGGCATAACACTTACGCATACATTGAATTTCACGTTGAGCGGTATGGATTCATGAGATCGTGACCGGAAGAATTTGGTGTCAACATTGTCAATAATCACATGAACATCACTTACCAAAACATAGTGGTACTTACCATTATGCAAGTGCAGTCTGTCCTGCCAAATATGGTAATAGATTTCAGTGTCTTATCTGACGACCTAAAAAGGTCTCATTCTAAACACCTTTGTTGGTGTGGAGATTTCAAGCTGCTACTAAACATACCTGTCCGGAGTTTCTTTGCTACAAACTTTATATTGAATTGCGTGTTTTTTTCTCCTTCGAATAAAAGATTGTCTGGCTTGGAAATTTTACACCAAGATAGGCTGTATCGCCAAATATGCTTGCAAGCATATCCAACGAAGTAGCAGTGTTTTATTACAAATACCTTAGGTTGGATTGTAAAATTAAGTTCTTACTGACTATCTATGAAAGATGTGTCTTCACTACAAACGCGTATTTGTTTTATTCATCTATTTATTTTTTTTTTTTGGAATGGGACATTTGCAATGAGTAAAATTGTGTTTATAAGTAGGGAATTTGATTTAATCTATAAAGGCGTAGTATAATATCTCATCTGTCAGTGTATTAGGTATTATGGATGCAATCAATAATGTGTTATCTTTGCTTTCTGTGTTATTACTTAATTTTGGTTAAATTATCTTTCTAATAGCTATTCCATGCAGTGTTCCAATGTATAATCCTCCACTGATGTCATCGAATTGTCCATCTGAAAGCAGTGTAGACCATGATACAACCTGCACATTCTCATGTGACAGCGGATATACTCTGCAGACAGGTGTAACAGTATCATGTAGTGCCGGATCCATAGATCAAACACTTCCTATTTGCAATCGTAAGTATACGTTTTATAATTCACCGTATAAGTACTGGGGGGTGGGGGAGGGACGCAATCCCCGTCTCTCCCCAGCACGTTATGACCACGAAAAGCAACGCAGTCGCCGCAGCGTTTGTTGACATATTTTCATTCGAATCTCCCATATCTTTTGAGACTTAATTCACGACGTCCAGGTACACGCTTCCAAGGTTACTCAACTTCAGAACTTGCATGTCACACAAGTAACTCCAAATGTGAAATCGTGTGTTATTTACATGGAAATCGCGTTTGCAACCACACTTCATAAATGCATGATCAGTTTTACTTTTACTGATTGAAATTTATAACTTTTCTGCTGTTTATGATAGAAAAATTGTCCCGACAAATTTCCCCGAAAAAACAGTAAAAAAGAAGAAATACATGGGAAATAACACAAACAACAATCAAATAAATATTTTTTGTTTACCTCCGGGTTTTTTTTCCAAGAGATTTGTTCAATATGCCACAAAGAGTGGCTAGGCCAAAGAATTAGTACTTTTGGAACTCTTTTGTGATTTTGAGCTAAATTCTAATTTCTTTTTTAATTGAGCATAATTAATAAATTTAATATTCTCCGGGAAATTAAACATGACATTTTATGCATTACGTCTTGGGGGACATGCGTTCCGATTTTCGACGCGATCACGGGGTCGATAGCCGAATTGTCGGGAGGGGGGGGGGGGATCCAACCGCCTGGGTAGTCTGATATTGGCCTTGTCCTGGGCTTCAGCTTACCCGGCGTAGGGCATAACACTTACGCATACATTGAATTTCACGTCGAGGGGTTTGGATTCATGAGATCGTGGAAGGAAGAATTTGGTGTCAACATTGTCAATAATCACATGAATGTCACTTACCAAAACATAGTGGTACTTACCTTTATGCAAGTGCAGTCTGTCCTGCCAAATATGGTAATTTATTTCAGTGTCTTATCTGACGGCCTAAAAAGGTCTCATTCTAAACACCTTTGTTTGTGTAGAGATTTCAAGCTGCTACTAAACATCCGTGTCCGGAGTTTCTATGCTACAAACTTTATATTGAATTGTGTTTTTTTTTCTCCCTCGAATAAAAGATTGTCTGGTTTTACTTGTCACACCAAAAGTAACTCCAAACGTGAAATCGTGTGTTATTTCAATGCAAATTGCGTTTGCAGCCCCACATCATAAATGCATGTTCAGTTTTACTTTTACTGATCAAAATTTATAACTTTTCTGCTGTTTATGATAGAAAAATTGTCCCGAAAAATTTCCCCGAAAAAACAGTAAAAAAGAAGAAATATGAAGAAAATAAAACAAACAATCAAATAAATATTTTTGTTTACTTTCGGTTTTTTTTCCAAGAGATTTGTTCAATATGCCACAAAGAGTGGCTTGGCCAAAGAATTAGTACTTTTGGAACTCTTTTGTGATTTTGAGCTAAATTCTAATTTCTTTTTTAATTTAGCATAATTGTGACCACCCAGCTCCAAACCAACAAAAAGTCGCTGATTATGATTCTCTGTAATAGACCAAAATGTGTCATCTGGGTTGATCAACTCAAATTTTAGAAGGTTATCTTATCTAAAAGAGTAATCTTTTTTCTTTATACTGTCAAAATTTGGTGGCTTAAAACGAAACTGAAAGCGAGATATTGGCAGTTTTTTCCGGACCACATTTTTTCGGACATGTGCTTCCGCATGGTGCACCTGAGTGAACATAATCTTTAAATCCTCTTTTCTCCCTTTTCTCTAAAACTGCACCTCCTAAGTCTCTCTCATTTCAATCATGTTTTGAATGGGTTAAGATGGTCCAATTTTAACAAATTATGTATCATTTTAAAGCTAAGAGCTTACTTTTTGAAACTATGAAGAAAAATGAAAAATTATTTTGGCCTACTTTTTGTGGGTTTTGAGCTGGGCGGTCACAATTAATAAATGTGATTTTCTCCGGGAAATTAAACATAAAATTTTATACATTACGTCTTGGGGGACATGCGTTCCGATTTTCGACGCGATCACGGGGTCGATAGCCGAAATGTAGGGGGGGGGGGTAATCCGATCCACCTGGGTAGTCTGACATTGGCCTTGGCCTGGGCTTTAACTTACCCGGCGTAGGGTATAACACTTACGCATACATTGGATTTCACGTTGAGAGTATGGATTCATGAGATCGTGGCCGGAAGAATTTGGTGTCAACATTGTCAATAATCACATGAAAAATACTCACCAAAACATAGTGGTACTTACCTTTAGGAAAGTGCAGTCTGTCCTGCCAAATATGGTAATAGATTTCAGTGTGTTATCTGATGACCTAAAAAGGTCTCATTCTAAACACATTTGTTTGTGTAAAGATTTCAAGCTGCTACTAAACATCCATGTCCGGAGTTTCTTGCATGTCACACCAAAAGTAACTCCAAATGTGAAATCGTGTGTTATTTCAATACAAATCGCGTTTGCAGCCTCAATTCATAAATGTATGATCATTTTTACTTTTACTGATAACTTTTCTGCTGTTTATTACAGAAAAATTGTCCTGAAAAATTTCCCCGAAAACAGAGTAAAAAAGAAGACATACATAGAAAAGGAAAAAAAACAACAGTCAAACAAATAAGTTTTTTTTTAATTCCGTTTTTTTTTCCAACAGATTTGTTAAATGTGCCACAAAGAGTGGCTAGGCCAAAGAAATATTCATTTTGGAACTCTTTTGTGATTTAGAGCTAAATTCTAATTTCGTGTATAAATTAACATAATTAATAAATGTGATTTTCTCCGGGTATTTAAACTTAAAATTTTGTACATTACATCGTGGGCGACATGCGTGCCGATTTTCGACGCGATCACGTGGTCGATAGCCGAGATGTCGGGGGGGGGGGGGGGGTTGGATCCATCCACCTTGGTAGTCTGACATTGGCCTTGGCCTGGGCTTTAACTTACCCGGCTTTGGGCATAACATTTACGCATACATTGGATTTCACGTTGAGAATATGGATTTATGAGATCGTGGCCGGAAGAATTTGGTGTCAACGTTGTCAATAATCACATGAATATCATTTACCAGAACATAGTGGTACCTACCATTATGCAAGTACAGTCTGTCCTGACAAACATAGTAATAGATTTCAGGGTGTTATCTGACGACCTAAAAAGGTCTCATTCTAAACACCTTTGTTTGTGTGGAGATTTCAAGCTGCTACTAAACATCCATGTCCGTCGTTTGTTTGCTACAAACTTTATATTGGAAATGTGGTAGTTTTTTTTTCTTCGAATAAAAGATTGCCTGGCTAGGAAATTTTACACAAAGATAGGCTGTATCGCCAAATATGCTTGCATATATTTCCTTTGCTTATTCAGCGACGTAGCAGTGTTTTATTACAAATACCTAACATTGTATTGCAAAATTAATTTCTTACTGACTATCCATGAAAGATGTTTCTTCACTACAAACGCGGATTAGGTATTATGGATGCAATCAATAATGTGTTATCTTTGCTTTCTGTGTTATTACTTAATTTTTTTTTAGGAATGGGACATAAAAAAACACGCTGTTTGTAATTAGGGTATTCGTTTTAATCTTTTAATGCATAGAATTATATCTCATCTGTCAGTCTATTAGGTATTATGAATGCAATCAATAATCAATAACGTGTCTGAGAGTTATCTTTGCTTTCTGTGTGTAATCACTTAAAGTGATAGGCTAACATTGTGGAGCTTCAATTGAAAAAATGGTCAAACTTTGATATCTGAGCTACATAGTAATGTTCAAATGGACAAATAAACACCCTAGAATACAAAAGTTTGGAAAGTGACACTGCCAATGGCAAGTTATGCATGAATAAACAATTAAAACTCGGGGCGAGTTTTAATAGCTTAGGTGTACACACAGTAAGTCTATGGGAGGAAATAGGAAAGTGAATCTGGTCAACTTACGATTTTCACTTTTTTCAAGCACTAAATAATCATTTTGAGATACAATCTTTTCAGGACGTCGTTTTTAGATCTTATCAAAGACAATGGTAGCATGGGGAATCATGTAGCTCAGATTTTTTTAACTGTGGTAAATGTTAGCCAATACCTTTAATTTTGGTTAAATTATCTTTCTAATAGCTAATCCATGCACTGTTCCAAGGTATAATCCTCCACTGATGTCATCGAATTGTCCATCTGAAGGCAGAGTAGACCATGATACAACATGTACATTCTCATGTGACAGCGGATATACTCTGCAGACAGGTGTAACGGTATCATGTAGTGCCGCATCCATAGATCAAACACTTCCTAATTGCAATCGTAAGTATACAATTTGTAATTAACCGTAAACGGACGTGGGGGGGGGTCGCAATCCCCCCCCCCCCCAGTCCGTTTTGCAAGTTATGACTGAAACACGCGACGCAGTCGCCGCGGCGTTTGGTGACATATTTTCATTCGAATCTCGCGCATCTTTTGAGGCTTAATTCATGACGTCTAGGTACATGCTTCGAAGTTACGCAACTTTTCGTACTTGCCTGTCACACCAAAAGTAACTCAAAATGTGAAATCGTGTGTGATTTCAATGCAAATTGCGTTTGCAGCCCCAATTCATAAATGTATGATCATTTTTACTTTTACTGATTGAAATTTATAACTTTTCTGCTGTTAAAAAATTGTCCCAAAAAATTCCACCGAAAAACAGTAAAAAAGAAAGACATACATTGGAAATTAAAAAAATATCAAAAATCTAATACATAAATCTCTTTTTACTTTCATTACGTCTTGGGCGACATGCGTGCCGATTTTCGACGCGGTCGATAGTCGAAATGTCGGGGAGGGGGGGGGGATCCATCCACCTGGGTAGTCTGGAATTGGCCTTAGCCTGGGCTTCAGCTTACCCGGCGTATGGCATGATAACACTAACGCATACATTGAATTTCACGTTGAAGGGTATGGGTTCAAAAAATCGTGGCCGGAAAAATTTGGTGTCAACATTGTCAGTAATCACATGAACATCACTCACCAAAACGCAGTGGTACTTACCTTAATGCAAGTGTGGTCTGTCTTGCCAAATATGGTAATACATGTAGATTTCAGTGTGTTATCTGACGACCTAAACGGTCTCATTAAAAACAACTTTGTTTGCGTAGAGATTTCAATCTGCAACTAAACATCCATTTCTGAAATTTCTTTGCTACAAACTTTATATTGAAATGTGTTTTTTTTTCTGCTTCGAATAAAGGATTGTCTGGTTGGAAATTTTATACAAAGATAGGCTGTATCGCCAGATATGCTTGCATGTATTTCCTTAGGTTTTCTAATGGCCTAACAATGTTTTATCTTAGAAAACCTTAGGTTTGGTTGCAAATTCAAGTTCTAATTGACCATCCAAGTTCAATGTTTCTTTACTATAAACGATCATTTTTAGCAATGGAACATTTGAAAAGAGAAAGTATTGATCTTTTATAACTAAGTATTTGTTTTTTATCTTTGACCGCACATAGTTTTCAATGTTATCTGCCACTCTATCATTTTACTTGAATGTATTAAATAAACAAATATTAATTGCATAATTACAAGAGTAATTTTTGCTTTCTGTGTGTTATGACTTACAGGTAAATAAATGTATAATTTTTATTAGCTGTTTCGTGCATTTTTCTAAGTTATAGTGCTCTTCTTCTGTGAACGAATTGTGAATAATTATGGAAGTATTTTAGCTCATGTAAATAAATATTCAAATACTAGCATCATCTCGAAAAATGATAGACTAGGGTATATGAGAATGTGATCATATTTCTTTCGAATAAAGAATTATAGCCTGACTTTATGTCTTTACACAAAGAGAGTTTGTCCGTCCAAATATGATAACATATTTCCACCCATTATATAATGGTCCGTCAATGATATGTTGACATTCATTTGCTTGTACTAAAAGTTCAACTTACAAGTTATCATGTATGTAGGGATTTCTCCAGTTGATCTTTGATGGCATAGTGTTAAATCTCATATGAGAGATTTTTTGGGGGCTGCTGTGTATTACCTGTGGCACGCCATGGTCACCTACGTCTCCGGATATGGGACTTAGAGAGAGAGAGAGAGGTATTATTTCCTGCTTGTTACTTTTTATCTTTCTAATAGCTAATCCATGCACTGTTCCAATGTATAATCCTCCACTGATGTCATCGAATTGTCCATCTGAAAGCAGTGTAGACCATGATACAACATGCACATTCTCATGTGAGAGCGGATATGCTCTGCAGACAGGAGTTACGGTATCATGTAGTGCCGGATCGATAGATCAAACACTTCCTGCGTGCAATAGTAAGTGTACCACTCACGTCTAAGTGAGCTATTTCGGGTTCAGGGGCTTATATCTCTGCTATATATCTGATGTATGTATTGTGTATCAGAACGTTATCCAAAGGAAGATTATTCATATATTCAATTTAATGGCGAGGGGTACGGGTAGGGTCGGGACCGGTACAATGAGATGCCAAAATTGTAATGAACAACTAAAATGCTAAAATAGATTATATTTGAATGTGCTTTATCCGTCGAAAAAGAGGAATCGTCTGGATTGTGTACCTGTACCAAAAATAATAGTCTCTCCTGCCAAGAATATTTCTGTGGTTTATCTAACAATCTAGTAATGTTTTATTATCAAGACCGTCGTTCGTATTAAAAATCCAAATTATACCACTGACCATCCATGTCCGGAGTCTTCCCCTTCAAACGTTCATTTCTTTTAGGCATGAGAATTGAGAAAAGAATGCTCTTTTATTATTTATTTCGATTTCGAATCAAAAGTGTTCAATCTTATCTGTTAGTCTATTGTGTTCAGTTTTACGCATGCGACTTTTGAGAAGAGAAAAGAAGTTTTGTGTAGGGAAATATTTTTGGGAAAATATCAAAATTACAGGTCAAATATCGTTGAACCTTTTTAGTTGTCGCTGATGCTCTTGAAACATTTGGACAAACTTTGACATCAACACTATACCTCTAATGGCAGTTTACGCATGCGACTTTTGAGAAGAGAAAAGAAGTTTTGTGTAGGGAAATATTTTTGGGAAAATATAAAAATTACAGGTCAAAGATCGTTGAACCTTTTTAGTTGTCACTGATGCTCTTGAAACATTTGGACAAACTTTGACATCAACACTATACCTCTAATGGCAGTTCATCAAGCCATTGTGGTTCCACAGGATTGCTGTTAATATTTACCAAAAATATCATGAAGTATCATTATTTTAGTATCACATTGAATTAAGCTCCAGGAAAAATGTTTTGTTTATATGAAACGTATTGTTCATTTCTTAAAATTGATAGGTTCGCTGCATTTGTCACTTTTCGTAAGATTTGTTTACTCAAATTCACAGTTCTTTACAAAAAAATGTAATATAATATTTGGTATTAATTTGAATAATGCATGTAAACCAATTAAATTCTTTGTGATGCCTTGTTAAAAAAGCATTCCGCAATGTCAAATTCGGCATGCATACACAAGGCTATCCCTCCAATGGCAAAAGATACGGTTGAAAAGACCATAAATTAAATTATACTGGATAGTTTTTTGTTAGTTTATTGTACTTACCTCATGG
>JZLH01S0100319.1:0-15222 GCA_001188425.1 Eucidaris tribuloides
GCGCAGTGCGAGTACGTGCTACGCAGGCGAGACAAAAATGCATACATACATGTACAGACAAAGATAAATTCACAAAATGAGTGAGGAATAGAATAAGCGATTAAATGAATTTTGGTAGCTTACTAATTTTAACTACACAACTTTAATCTTTGGAAAAGATGGCTACTTCACAACAGTAGATGACTACATCCCTGAACATCACAAGAAGACAATGTCAGGTCATCAATAAGCATGGTAAATACATAAAATTAATGAACATTAATATTCAATAAAGTGATGTAATGACATCAGTTTTTATGAATTTTTAAATTTTTGTCGTTTCGTCTTGAATTTGTGCTCAGTCAACTTCGATGTAATATTCACACAAAAATTATGTAACTACTTCACCAAAAATATTTAACTGAAACATTAAAACTTCTTGCACATGAAAATATGAAGTGTAACCAATTTGATTACAATGGGGTCACTAACAGCCAAAATATAAAGCCTGATTCTTTTTCAGGGTAAAAGATTGATTCCAGGATTTGCAAGTCCACCACTTCCCTTCATTATCAACACCAAACGGTAGTTTAGTACTCACAAATGGTGTGTTGAAAGTTTGAGATCCATACGTCATGAATTTGTTGTTTTATGAGAAAAACTAATAATGATATGCTACCAGAATATTGTTCTTTCTAAATTTTGCTGAAATTGCGGATCACGCAGTTTGCATGACCAGCGGAGCACACTGATTGGTTAAACGGCTAAACTCCATGCGACCTTCGGATAACGGCTGATCGGACAAGTTTGGAACTAACGGAACGGCCCGTACACGTTAACGTCACTGTGTAAATTTTGAAGTTTAAATGTCAAGATTTTCACCCAAACTACATATTCTACCCAAAGGTTCTATGACAGGTGTTTATTTATACTAATCTTCACAATGTGAACGATTTGAGCTGATTTCATTCATTTTGCCGTTTTCTGGCATGCAAATTCCGTACTCCGTCTTTAAATAGTCTGTACAAATGACACAAATCCTATAATACATACCTGTGAAAGCAGATGTATGTGAGGAGAGTAATAAAGAGCAAGATGAGGAGGAGGAAACTGCCAACATACATGGCTGGATGAAGGGTAGCACTCGACCAAAACCCACCAACATACTTCTCCTGGGGATCACTAAAATCCTAAGAAAAAGTAAATACAAATAACAAATATGTAAATACCTTCTAAAGCAATTTAACTGCACTTCATTGATGGCGATGCCTCCATCCACTATCTAGCAAGTAAAACTATCATCATCATCATCATCATCATCATCATCATCATCATCATCATCATCATCATCATTATTACTACTGTTGTATCTTTAAGGTTATTTTACTATCCAGAAACCGGACTTCAACATCCGAACGGTTTCAAATAACCTAAACAAACAGATTGTCTGTCATAATATTTGTACTCACTGTTGATGTTCGGATAATCCCCACTGACAAATGAAGAGTTACAATCCTTTGAGTATGTACTTGCCATTATACCTCATGTACTAGAGTTCACAAGGGGGAAAAACTACATTAAAAGATGTAATGTATGTTCTTTCCTTTCTAAATTGATAAGACTCACCATTAAACCTTGCCCCCCCCCCCCCAGACAGACCTATTGCATACATGTTCTTTGAACTACCAGGGGTCAAACTTTCTCCCCCAGTAAATCCTAATGACCTTCCATAATATACCAATTGGACTTGAGAGCCGAGTGAGATGAACTTATGAACTTTGTACACACACTTCGCAATAACCACAATGACAGATTCATAGCCAGGTTTACTTTTGAAGGTCAGTGCCCAGTCGGTTATCTGTACTGATACACCTTTAATTATTACTATTATTAATATTATCATCATTGTCAATATCTTCACCATCATCATTATTATCATTATTACCATCAGTAGTAGTAGCAGTAGAAGTAGTAGTAGTAGTAGCAGTAGAAGTAGTAGTAGTAGTAGCAGTAGAAGTAGTAGTAGTAGTAGCAGTAGAAGTAGTAGCAGCAGTAGCATGCCCTACTACTCTCAAGACAATATTCTATGGCATTAAACAATATTTTGATTTTGATTTCCACAAATTTAAAATCACAAGTTTCAATTTTCTGTGTGTTTTTCCCCAGGTTTTATCATTTATGTTTTAAAAATTGTGATTTTGTAAAGAACCTTGCAATGGAGCATCTTTGCTTCTGTAGTTAAATATCATTGTAGTGCAATCTTATCACAAACCTTGAGGATGGCAAAATTGGTGAGATGAGTGCAGTGTACTGTGGTCATGTTGTCAGTTTCTTGGACTATCTTACAACCATCAGACTTCCATTCGCCGTGTGAATCTGGGGGGGAAGTGGATAAAGATAAATCGTATATCAACATCTTCATAAGACAAAATTATTTGGTGCACGCATAATGTGCATCCATATACAACCACAGAACACTAAATCTACCCTACACCCACAAAAAACCACAACATACCATTGCAACTTTTTGCCAATGAGGATGCTAACAGTTTCCATCAAAATTGTATGCAGTTGTGGCTATATCATGCACTCTGCACAACTCACATGACCTGATCAATTACCTTTTTATCTTTCAAAATTTGAAAAATAATATAAGTTTAAGATTTTTCCCTGTAATCTTTAGGCCTGTTATCGTTGAGAAATTCTTCTAATTCCGATATATCGTTAAGAAAATCCTTACCGATATCGATAATTATCGATAATTATTGCTGAAAAATAGGCTGAATTAACTAACCATCAAAATAGTACACATACTGGAGGTCTGTGTATGTAACAGAATGCCTCTAAACACTGTCTTGCTTACTTGAAAATATCAGGCTGATACTCTTCTCTGCATGATATTTCCGTGGAATATTCTACTCCTCAAACATCTTCTAAGTTAACAGTCGACTTGATTAGGTTTTCCAGCTAAAAATATAAATGCCAGATCACCCAAAATATAATCATTTTTGTCGCGCGAGATTGTGCAGACGACAACACAATTCACAACGATGCCATGTTGCATCATTCGCTGACCCCGGCCCGCACCGTATATCCGCCACTGCACGAATCACACGCAAGTTGTACATTTTGTGTGGGCACGCGAAGCAAATGATCGTCTGCCCGCACACAGCTTGCAAAATGTGGCATTTATGATCGTTGTTGTACCTGGGCAATGCACAACACGCCGCTTTGTGGCGCACTGTTATCTCTACAGTGCGCCACGAAGCGGCGTGTTGCGCATTGCCCAGGTACAACTAGAATCACGAATGCCATATACACATGTATTCTGCAAGCTGTGTGCGTGCGGGCAGACGATCATTTGCTTTGTGCGTCCACGCGAAATGTACAGCTTGCGTGTGCCGTGCAGTGGCGAATATATGTTGCGGGGGACAGCGAATGATACAACATGGCATCGTTGAGAATTGTGAAGTTGTCTGTACAATCTTGCGCGACAAAAATTATTGTATATTAGGTGACCTGGCTTTGATATTTTTAGCTGGAAAACCTGGTCAAGTCGACTTTTAACTTGGAAGATGTGTGAGGAATAGAATATTTCACGGAAATATCATGCAGAGAAGAGTATCAGCTTGATATTTTCAGGTAAACCAGACAGTTTTTAGAGTCAAATGTACACGCATATAGCGTTTATCTCCGTTGTTTTGTGTGTATTGTCTGTATAGTCCCATTATGTTTATAGCCCATATGTTCAATCAACATTTCGATTTTTGATGCGATTTGGAAGTTCTTCCTTGAATTCCGAAACATACAATACATATTAAATATGTCAGCCAACCATTATACTCTCCATTATCATGATGGGAATAAGTCTTGTATGCTAAACAAGATTCATAAACGTACACTTAGAAGAACTGTCGGCTAATATCGTTAACAAAGAATCACTATCGATATATCGCTAAGACGCAAAATCAGCCGATTATCGATAGTACTATTGATACAGAGCATATCGATAACGGTAATCTTCACATTTTATAGGAAAGGAAAGACCATTGTAACAAAGTATTCTTTTATGTATGCAGCATTGCATCTGGCAATATACATGTATACTATATCCAGTGTATATAAGTTTCAACTCATTTGGTTCTTGGGGCATGTTTGATTTCTCGCAATCATGCCAATGACCTTGACGCCCATTTTCAATACATGCATGCTTCTGAAGACATTTCGTCGCCCGGCTGGCAGAAGGGCGTTAGCAAATGCTCTAAGCAGAAGGGCATTAACAGTAAATTGCCTCTAATTTGAAACCCATAGGCTTATTCTATATTTTCGCCTTACGTACTGATAGAAGGATCTAAAAGATCACAATACTTTGATTTCATATGAAATGAGCCAATGGTTGCTACGTTACAAGCAATTTACTGTTAACGCCCTTCTGCTTACAGCATTTGCGAACGCCCTCCTGCCAGCCGGGCGACGATTTACTCTTCCGGGTAAACTCACTCCCGTGTAAGATTTGATACTATGCCCCAGGACAATATGCAACATACTGTAGAGTTCAACTGCTTCACCATTCTTACCTCCTTCACCAAAGTCCCAGTATCCTGGCACTGCACTGTGACCCTGGGTCGTAGGTCGAAAGGTCAAGGTCACAGGATCAGTCAGATTCAGAACATTGTAATTTTCTGCAGGGCAATGAGAATTACCGACAAAATGTTTGTTTAGAAACGAAATTACAGGTTACAGGTTATTTAACAATGTCATAAGTAAAACACAGTTTGATACAAAAAACAAATACATACAAACAAACCAATAAACCCCCAAAACGAACACAACACAAATAATCAGAACAAAAATACACAAGATCCTGTTCACATTTTAGTGTCAATTTGCCAATATCACTTCATGATTTTTTTTGGTGGTGTAAATTAATTAAATACAGGTCTGACATTTTTGCTCCCCCCATTGGTTTTTGCCCTCCTCAATATATTACCCTGGAACCACCCCCTCCCTCCCCCCCCCCCCATTTTACGTAATGTTCAAAATATTTGTGTTCTCTTTCTTTCAAAATATTACTCATAGACCCTTTGGACAGGTGTGATTTTTAAGTACAGAATACAATAAACATGTGATCACAACTTCACAGACATTAATAAGAATATATCACGGAATTCAAGTAAACACAAAATGGTGTAAATGCTCATATCTAACTGATCCAAATTTCAAACACTGACTTACCAATTTTACTTGCTACTACCATTGATGTCACCACTCTGTCTGACATCACCACATCTCCCTGTGGTGTTGTTTTGAAAGAAGGGAACAGTCTACCATTCTTATAGACGAAGAACTGAAGCACCACGCCGGGTCGGGAAGAAGACAGACTGGACACCGATGACCTTTGACCCTGGGCCATACCTTGGAAGATGGTTGGTGGGAGCTGGATGGACGTTTCCACTGGCTGTGGGATGAGTGGAATAAAAATAATGAATATTAACCATTCTACATCCCTACACCAAAATGGATGCTGCCATTTCTTCTTGACTTGATGCATGCTGGAAGATGCTAGTGCTTAATTGTGGGGATGTCAACCTCAGCTGATAGATGGATGAGTATTGATGTTTTTCCCTTTCTTAAAACTCAAAAGAATACACTATGTACATGAACATCATTGTAGTATGGTAATTGTTGTAATGAAAAGAAAATAACAGTAATTGTTTAAAAAACAAGAGCCCCGGGGGGCACGACCCTCAACTGAAGTCTCGCAAAGTCTCTGTGGTGCCCATAGAGAAAACAGCAATACATAGTTTTGGAACCTGATATCTAGGCAACAGACCCACATGAAACACTTGAAAAACTTTGCATCCCCTTGCCATATACCTGATTTTCCCAAGTTAAGTGCTAACATCAGTTTTAATAAAAACATAATGTCTCGCATATACATACGTGACCTTTGACCCCCAAATAACATTGAGGTCCCTGTTATGCACCTACCATCCAAGTTTGGTTCATTCCCACAAAGTTTGGTCAAAATCCATTGATGTGCTTTAAAGAAATTGATATAAATGTGAATTATTCCTATAGGGCCCTCCCCCCAACCTGTTGCCCCCCTCAGGGGCCAAACGGGGCCACCCTGGGCATTGTCATGAGAACAATAATTCATCACATATAGAGGTATCTACACACACAATGACTTTATTTCTGAATCTAGAGAAGAAAATGTTTGAAAATGACCTACTTTTGGCCCTTTTGGGCTCTGCCCGTGGGCCTCTAGGGGGGTCAGGTATACTATTTGAGGTCCCTTGAATCCCAGTCCCCAAAGCATCATTCCTACCAAATTTGGGCCAAATGCAATCATACGTTTTAAAGAAAATGATGAAAAGTTTACGCACGATGAACGACGAACAACGCACGACGGACAAAAAGCGATCGCAATATCTCACTTGAGCCTTTGGCTCAGGTGAGCTAAAAAATGGATAACACATGCACGCACGCACGCACATGCACACATACACACACACACGCACACACAAATACAAACACACACATATACAAAGACGTGTACACACATACAACACCAACACACCAAAGATATCAATGATGGGTAATCTTCACTCACTCATAAGATACTCTTGGGGTTTACATTTCAATAATTTCTCTTACTTGACATTTTGTGACCTTTGAACTTTCAACTCCAAACTTGACTCAAGCGTAACTGAACTTTCATCAATGGTTTTGAAAATCTGAGTAATCTGTAAGGACCTGTGACCTTTCAATTCAATTCATAATCATATCATTATTAATTTTAACATGGATTTAATTCAATTCCAGACGCTGTTCTGAAGTTATTGTCATGATGAAATGAGAACAGGCAGAGGGATGTAACGCTGGAAAGACAACTCCAAAACCATGACATGTCTAGCACCATTTGTGCAAAGACATAGAAATGTTGCTTTGAATACTAGCAGTTGTTTAGGGTATAATTTCACACAAAGATTTACAATAAATCTAGATTAAAGTAGACTTACCCCTTTGGTGACATCAAGCTGGGCCGAGGTAACGTTACTCATGTGACACTTGACGTTCTGTCGGTTGAAGTCAGTCAACTGCCCCGGTCCGGGGACGAACGCCGCACACATCATGCCGCTGAAGCTGTTGGTGGCGACCATACGGATGGCCCGCACTGCTATGTTGGGGGCGTAGTGGTCGATGTCAATTTTTGATTTGTGTCGTAGTACGTTGCTGGCAAACTCTTCAAGGGCAGTCACAATCCTGCAGTCACCAAGCAAACAATGCAACAATGGTCATCATTATTTTCATGTAAAGTCAGAGTATAGTTTTGGTCGATCTGACAAATTTTTCGTTAATTTTCAAAAAGTATGGTATTATAATGCCAGACATCAAAACCATACCTAAGCACTTTCTACTGAAAACCTTGTTCAGGCCTATGGAGAATCCGTTTCTTTAAAAATATCTGAAAGTAAATTATCAAAGGTGAGGGTCCAGGGGCAGCGCCCCCGGACGCTCCTGGGTTTTAGCATTTTAAGGGGGTATAGGAAGACATTCTGGAGTACCAATTTGATAGAAAAGGGAAGCCATTGTGGAGTACCAATTTAAAAAATGAAGACATTGTGGAGTACCAAAGATGTATGTATGTGTGGACTTTTTTTCAAGGGGAGGGGGGGGGGGGGAGAGAGACAAGCATTTCATTGAATTTGAACTCCACAAAAGATTGAAGAAATTCCACCATGTCCACAGAAACAGGCACCATTTGGGCACAATATGCAACTTCATTCACGCAAGTTATTTTCCAAAAGTAACCAGCAACATTCTATACCACATGTGGCAATACAGCAGTTGTTCCAATTATTTTTCTGGAAAACTGCCGTTCTTTGCACTACAGTGAGTGCAGCTTCCAGCAAAAACTTAAAATACAAGACAAACCAAACTGTCCTTGACTGAAATTTCATCAATCCATATCATGTAAATAGTTTCCCATTTACTTGTTTCAGGTCATGGACGCTCCAATTTTAATATAAGAACAGCAATGTCTACGCAAATTGTATATTAACAGAGACAAAAAACGTCAGCAGTCTTACCTCACCGCAACACACAGCACGCTACACTCGTCACACAGAATGGGAACTAGTACTACGCAGTACACCACGCTGTGTACTGCATATCCTATAGTACGAGAATTGTTCACCACTCTTTGCATTTCTCACTGGAAATGTATTACATTGTGCAGTGCGCGAGCGGTGCGACACTCGACGTCGGCCATGTGTGATCTTGCACAGTGGAGTGTTATGAAACTCGGAACCAGTTTTGAGGGCCGTTTTACGCGATTTTAACAAGATTTTGGAAAAATTCTCAGGCAAAACCCATATCGCGT
Organism: Eucidaris tribuloides; assembly: GCA_001188425.1. Taxonomy (NCBI): domain Eukaryota; kingdom Metazoa; phylum Echinodermata; class Echinoidea; order Cidaroida; family Cidaridae; genus Eucidaris; species Eucidaris tribuloides. The sequence goes on from JZLH01S0100319.1 coordinate 8,369, forward strand.
ATTGTATTGTACTGTATATGAATCTTTTGGAAATTAAAAACTGTCTAATGGTGTATATTTTATGGCAAGTTGTTGCACATTTTAAAAGTCGTTGATCAGCCTAACCCTACCCCCCAAATATTATTTCAAATTCACATTGAACTCGGAGACCACAGATTTTGATGTAAAAAAATCAGAATTCCGATAAAAATCTGAAAATTCTCATGCCTGTTTGTTTAGAAATGACATATTGTGGTTTTTAAATGATTAAATTAATTTCACAAAAAAAGACGCATTTCAGAACATGATATTATCTGGGCATTAACCAATTTAATCCATTAAATGTATTAAATATACATTTATTAATTCAAATACATTTAATATACATGATCTAAAACACACTATGAGCAAAATTCATTTTTCACCAAATACCAAAACTACAGAATGCCTTTGAGAATATCTTATGGCTCTTTTTGTATACAAATGACATGCAGAAAGGTGGTATAATTGAAGAAAAGGAAATAGTTGATTTTTTTTTATATTGTATCACATGCAGACAAATTGAATAATCTAAGAAACAAGACTACTTTCTATTTTGTGCTTTTATTTTACATGTGGTCACCTCAAAACAAGTCTATTATACAAAAGAAGAATCCTGACATTTAAACCTAAAAGGACTGGGCTATTTCGTAGATGTTGAGGACTGGAAGGGGTGGGGGGGGGGGTGCCATAATGGCCCCCCTTCTGATCTGAGCCGTGGAGCGCGCGACCGCGCTGAAATTTGGCATGCAGGTTCCTTTCAACATAAACTCTAAGTCTGTATAGTAATTTGGGGCAAAAAATATCAATCTTTAATTAATATAAATTAATTATGCAAATTTATGTATGAAAAAACATAATTTGCATATAAAACATTCAATTTCACTTAAAATATTGTAATTCTTTGCAGAAGGGATCTTTGTGACCTTCTTAATTATTTTTCACCATTTAAAATTGCAAAAGTCAATTTTTCTATATGTATTTCTTTGTTTTTCGAATTTCTTATGTATTTCTTTGTTTTTGTAACTTTTGTTTTTTATTTTTTTTACATGAAATTTATTGCAGACCATTTAGAAACCAAAATAAGCTGAAAATTGATTATGAAGGTCAATTATAATACTTTTTATGAATTTCAAGATATCAGACAAACTCCATTGACTTTGTACACAAATCACATAAATGAGCCATTTTTTGCCCATTTTTGGCATGACATTGTCTCACGAAAAGTCATGTGGCGTCACGATGCTGTACCTGTTTGTCTCGAATTCAGTCTCAAAAGTTGTGCAAGACTTCAGAGAAAAAAAGTCATAGAATTGCGCGGTATTACCATTGTGCGTTTCAAAATAATTGCACGAAAAAAGGGGGGGGGGGCAGTCATGGTCCCCCCAGTCCTTTTAGGGTTAAACTGCAAACGATAAGGGATACATTCCATTTAGAGAAGTAAAGATAGGTATGCATATCATGTGACATACTATCACTACAGAGCCAACAAAATGCACCTTTCCAATAATGAAACTGAAACAAGAATATACGTAACTCAACACAAGTTGCAAAGGGTCAACATGTTGGTAACTTGACTTGGGGTGGATGATTGATGCAACTTACTTTGAGCATGATCTATCTTGTAGCTGACTTTCAGCTAATACACTGGCATTGGCTTCCATCAGATTGCTAGCAATGTTGATCACAATCTGGCCAAGCTGTGAGGAGATAATGAAGAAGAGGACAAAGTAAATTCACATAATTGTAAATGCAATATAAAGAAATACCTTCAATGAAATAAGTTTGTAAAGATGCTTAATTCTGCTAAAGTCTCCTTTATGTTTAAGATTCAGCTTGATAAAAAGGTAAAACTTCATCAGTAGTTTTTGGAATTGATTTGTAGTTGTATGGAATCTTGTTACCTTCTTACACCATGGCCAGAGCATAAAGGTTATCACAGTGCACCTGTGACAATAGCTAAGTTTCAATTAGAGTTGAACTCTTGGTGCAGAAGAAATCTGGAAAGGGTTATCCAAGAAATGTACAGAGATACTATTGACTAGACTGCACATCTAAAGATACAGTATTTAAACAGTATGGAAACTCAACATAAAATGCCAGGAACTATTCAGCACCATACACATAATGCTCAACACCTTTAAATCAACACCTTCTACTTCTAACAGCTGCCACCAAATATGAGCCAAACTTTATTACCATAACACTCTATGTGCCAATTGGGGGGATTCCCCCAGGGGGAAAGTCCCCCAAGAGAGGAATCTGAACCATAAGTGAAGGGCATGCAAGGCACATTAGGTGCAAGTATCTCACACACACAGCACAGATTGGATTACAGAATCGTTGGGGAGAAAACTCACACCATCCACACATTCTTGTAGTCCCCACGGAAGAAAAATGATCAATATTATTAGCACGATCATGCATCCTTATTAATTCATAACTTGTCAAATTTGGGTGAACTCGCATAAGACTCAGGTTACAAGCTCCTAATTGGTTTGTTTTCACCTACGGCCGAAACGAAAACTGGACTAAAGTTAAACCACCAGTATAATGCTGTGATGTGTAATATTAGGTTAAGTAATAAATTTGTTCTATTCTCATTTCTGTGTATGTTTATGTGTGTGTAGGGAGTGGGGGTACATCATGATGCCAAAGTTAATTATAGAAGATACATATCAATGAAACCCAGTACAAGCTATGACAAAGTCAATTACAAACAGATTGTGAGGTAATTAGTATCTGAACATGCTATTGAACTCAAGGTTACTGATGACATGAAATGACACAGAGGAAATTTGTGTCTAATTAATAACATATTTTTAGTAAGGGTATGGGATGTGAAAGTCGCTCTCAAACTTACATTTTCAATATTCTTTGGACCACCCATTCTATTCATATTGAAAACTTCAATTGAATATAGATTGTATTTGTATTACAGTGCAAGCTCCCCCCCCCCAAAAAAAACACCTTAATTCCTGGTATTATATCACAGACAGAAACACGTTACGTTTAGAAATGCCCGTATCCAGCGCCAAATAAACGTTTTGTATTATTATTATTATTATCATTATGTACTGTTACAAAGAATATTTTGCTAAACCATCTCCATTTGAGGAAATTAAACAACAACAAAGGTCCATGCAAGTATGCTCTCTAAATTCATTTTTCACAAAATATCTTCTGTGAATTACAATTTTGCCTTTGTGAAAAAAAGCTTTCAGCCCCATGTACATTTCCTGTATTTTAATTCAAAAGCACAATTTTTCATGAGATTATCAAATGACTTGTTAAGTTGGTGACTCACGTTTTCTTCGTTGGTGAACCTGCGTATTTTCTCGATGAACCTCCCAACAAAGACGACATTTAACTTGTCGGTGAACAGATGTGCATCGGCCGTCTCGATCTCCACTGTACGAGCACCTAATCGTGCCATACTGATGTTGTTGTACGAAGCCTGAAATGAAAATTAATTACCAGGACAGAAATCAATGACAGGTTGTATTATAAATGAATTTTTCTTGATTCCTTGACAGAGTAGGTAACAGTTTGCAATTTAAAGTTAGGTTAAAATGTAACAATACCTTTTCCCCCTCAGTACCACTTCAACAAAATGCCATAGGCTTTACACATTATATTCCAAGTGTGGTACTAAAAGGATTCTGGAAAAAAATCAGGCATCCAAAAAACAACAACAACAACAACAACAACAACCATAATATGTATTATATCCTTTCAGAATTTACCAGCCAACTACATTATAACATGACGAGATCTGTATAAAATGAATACGTTTAACTTAGCTTTTAGCCACAAACAGATTAGCATGTAATGAAACTACACATGTATGTATATCTCAATGTAAAATGAAAAACACTTTAAAGGTAAACGACATGATTAGAGTAGTCCTCAACTTAAGCTGAAACTATTCTAGAATCAAGTAAACTATACAAGGATTCTGCTGTGAAAATCTTGTAGTCAAATGTTGGCTCATTCTAAAATAACTAATGTCTAGAATATACATGTACCTCATGGCAGGCAAACCTGTTGTGTAGCTCTTTATGGTTTGTTATATCTATCGGGGCATGATAGAATTACAATAGGAGTATGTTCATGCTTGATTCTCCTTAAGTAAATGAATTACAGACAAATCCTTCCAGCTGGGAGATCTACTCCAGCTGGTGTATAGTTGGTATGTATTTCAACTGATTTGGTTCTTGAGGCATTTTCAAGTATTCCTAATCATGTCACTAACCTTTAATTTGATCGCAAGTACTATACGTATTCACACTTATACTTTTTATAAGAAAGAGAGGTTCCATCCCATTATAATGTTTTTTATTCCGAATTATGTGCATCTGGCTAATAACCATTTAGAAAAATATGCATGGACCATATGAGACACTTAGGTCGAATTATAAGATGCAGAGTTTACCTTACTATACACATAAACTAATAATGCAGCATTGATTCTTAAGTGATCAATTTATTAGATAAGACTATATAGGCACCAGTCCCATCTTGTGCCAAATAAAAATTAGGTACCATGGCAAACTACTCTCCAAGAGTCCTCCGTGGTCGCGTCAGATATTCGCAAGGATCGCTCTTGCGGCGAGTCCCACAATCCCCGTTCTCTGCCTACAGGAAACGGCGGGCCGACTCCTTGTTGGGTCGCCTCTGTACTGACTCCCCCCACCATGGGGGCAGCGTTACTCATCTTGTCATGGTAGTAGTGTAGTCGGCCAATGAAGAACTGTTACAAACATTTAATGTACAAATTATGTCATAATAATGCAGAAATACATGCAAAGAAGAAACAGCTACTGAAATGGAGGCCCCAGGAATAGAGTGATTCAGGCTATCACTTATCTGTACACCATAGCCTAGTAGGATTCTTCACGCATCATCGCGTAGTAAGCAAGTATTTACCTTTGGTGGGAGGTGATGGAATTGATCTATCACTTTGAGTCCAATCCTGTATGTAGTTATCTTTCCAGCGAAAGCTTCACAGATAGCCAACAAAACATCCAAACAACCACAACAAGCCACCAACCTACCCTACAAACAACAAACCAACTACCAATTCAATTTATCAAGCAAGCCAAACTTACCAACAAGCAAGCAGCCCAAAGCAAGCCAAGTCAAGCAAGCAAGCAAGCAAGGGCAAGCAAGCAACCAACAAACCACCTCACTCAACAACCACCTCACCACCAACCAAGCAATCAATCAACCCACAAAACAACCCACCAACCTAACCCATCAAACAACCAACCCACCCACAACCTACCCACCAACCAACCCACCCACCATCCCACCAACAAACCAACCAACCCACCAACCAATCAACCAACCAACCCACCAACCAACCCATCAACCAACCAACCCATCAACCAACCAACCAAGCAACCATCTCACCAACAAACCAACCAACTCACCAACCATCCCAATCACCAACCAACTAAATTATGAACTGACCAACTGACCATCCAACCAACTAACCCAAGTGACAAACCAACCAAGCCATCCAAACCACTGACCCACCCACTGACCGACCAACATATTACCAGTAACATGGCATTCACTTCATTTATAAATTGTGTGCTTACACTTTCTATCCAACACAAAATCTTGACATTTGAAATAGAGGGGCAAAGGTAATCTTCTCCAGTGAGTTATCCATCACAGATGACACTTTATTTACCTTTGTTATCTGTAGTCATCGTCTCCTGGCATTTCAGAGTTTGATTGACGCTGCCAAAGACGTATAGATCCACTATCTTGCTGCCATCCCCACGTCGGTGGTCCGTTAGGACGCGGCATTCCATCTTCCACAGGCCAGTACTATCCAGGAGAATCTGCTCAATCTGTGAGAGACATCCGAGAGGAGAATGTTAAAGGGAAGTAACATGATTGGGAGTTGTGAAACATGCCTCAAGAACCAAATGACTTGAGTCATATACCAATAACATCTGCACTGGCTAGACTGCATATTCAAATTCACCGTACACAGCACTGTAAAATAAAGCTCATACATTGTACGTATATAATTTTCCCAACAGAAACTTTAGACAGTGTTCTTGATTCTGGGAGTACTGTGTCCTAAATTGAGGACTCCTACAAAACTTGCCATTTCCCTTCAAGATCCACAACCAGAATGGATTAGAATGGTGCCCTCTTTGACTTGTATTTTTCTGAACATCAAATATGATGTAAATTTGATATTTGCACATATACATGATTTTTCTATAAGAAAACAACTTAAGTTACAATAAAAAGAGTTTTCAGAAAACAAAACCGACTCAAATGTTTATAACAAATTTTTGTATCCAAGAAGTTTCCAGCATGTGACTCCTAATCTCTACATCACTTGTTTTACTTTATATGACACCTAAATATATCTTTACCATTTGATTGGTTGTTTGATATTGATCATTTGTCCCATTTTACTATTAAGTCATCATTCGTGCAATCATGGCTCCATTTACCATGCAATCTTGGATCCATACGATTTGCTCATTTGCATTAACACCAAAACCCTGGCACTACGTACATAAAAACGCTTGCGTTTGCAGCATACATACGACAATCACGCATTTACGCATGGTGGGTCTATGTTTACATGTCATATAAAACAAATAATGAATGTTTTTCATTCGTGCAATGGACAGAATATTTCATTTGATGAAAGATGAAATGCTCCATTCAACGAGGCTGCGCCTTGTTTGGATCATATTTTCATCTTTCACCTCATGAAATATTCTGTCCATTGCACTCATAAAAATTCAGTATTTGTATAATATCTTATGAAGATATAAATGAATGGACACTGAGCGTGG
>JZLH01S0100345.1:16593-30933 GCA_001188425.1 Eucidaris tribuloides
AAAATTATGTGATGAGTTGAGCTGCATGACTAATTGAGGTCATACATTTATGCAAATTAACCATTTATGCAAATTAACCGTGTAACACACTATTGCGGCCTTATGCCGCAGATGTATTAGTATCTCACCAATGTATCTCGCATATTGATAACGGTTTAACCACACTTTGGTGTGTGGATAAACAGGTTCGAATAGGTGAAGTGATGCTGATCGCACAGTATCGTTAATCAGTGTGGTTGTTGTCTCATTTTGCTCTGATATCCCTTGATGACTTTATAAACGTTCCCATAAAAATTGAGATTCCATTTGAAATGCGAAAGGTACGCAATTCTTCACCTCTCACAAGACAAAATAACGTGTTTTAATGTAAATACGACAATTACATATTGCAAATTGATTTCTACTACCCCCTGTTTTAAATATCCGTTATAACAGCAGTTATAATTATTGTATAAAGCATGATACTGTATATGTAATTACAACAAAACTAAAGTGTATCTTTGCGTTGTACTAAATTTTTTTTTACTAAAGTTTTAGCAGTGTTAGGGTGTGATTGTCTTGTAAAGAAAAATGGTGTACCTAACTGTTACATCTGATGTTTTTTAAAAGAAGATTTCTAAAATATATTTTTCAAAAACAACAATCAGAAAGCTCTATTTTTTAGGCAAAGTCTATTCCACGAATACAAGGAGGTGCAGTGGTTTGATGGATAGGTCGTTAGGTTCTTGGTTCGATTCCCGTCATGCTATTGGATAAGACACTTCGTATGAACTTACCATATCTCAACAGGGAATTGATAAGGTCATGAGGAAGAATTAGAAACCATCACACCTTACGCACCAAAAACATGTGCTTGTGCATCTTCCAATCCGTTGATGATGATGAGCCAGGATCAATTCTCATGTGGATTTGAAATAACGATATAGGGACGATAATGGTAGACATTTGCACGCGATTGGCTTGGGATTGAATGCTCTTGGGAGGTTACTTTTCGACAATAAACACGACTGCCAATCCTTACCTCTTCTGAAGACAGTGGTTGTCAGGGATGAAGTATCGCTCTCCTGTACTCAGGCGCTTCTTGCATTATTTTAAGATGCATTTCGCCCGAATTCCTTGCTGAAAGACGCTTCTGTAACCCACTCAAAGTGATGCCAAATTATGGGGGAAATTATAGGAGAAATGGCGGAAGGAGTGGGCAAAATGTTTCAAAGACCAAGGGAGTTGGAAACATTAACAACATAATACTGATTGATTGGAGTCGTGAAGGCACTTCTTCCTCCACACTAGGGTGTACATCCAGGCAGAAAACCAATGTCTGAATTTGTTCGATCGTAGAGAAACTCTATACTATCATTTGAATTGAATCAACCACAGTAGAAATTGGACACATGAGAAGCATAAAACAAAGCAGCTTGTGCAACAAGTTCTGGTAGTGCAAAAAAAAAGTTTGACAGTTTAAATTTGAGACTTGTCCAACCACAGATAAAGATTGCTTCAAATCCTAGTATTTCCCTTAAAGCCGGATAGGAAGTATATAAAGAAGGAATAATGGCAGATCAAACTTAAGCAGACAAACTCTACTTAATATCATTTTTAACAAAAAAATCCGTATACCAACGAGCCCAAGGGGTTAAGTTTTTCAACTGACCATTCGCTGTTAATTCCTGTGGCTTTCAAGTTTCTTTCTTCCATATCTCCGTGTTTGATGGAGCGAAGTAGATTAACTGTATGGACAGTGTCGATGGGCGCCTTGGGTGGAATATATACATATTTTAAGACACATATACAGTTCCTTGACAGACAAGCACCGAGTATTGTATCGTCAATATTACAAGTTCTCAAGAAAATGTGTCTTGAGTGAGTGGTTTTAATCCACATGAGACAGTTTGAGAGTGTCACTGAGGTGCACGTAATGTTGAGAGAACTTTTTCTAGATAAGTATAATACTTCCAGGCTTATACTAAAATATGCATTGGCAGAATAGGAAAGATACATTCAAAAGTGAGACTGAAAAGCATACTGTGTCTTGTTTTATATGTTTCACGTCATACTTTAGCGGGTGGCTTCTATTTCGCGATGATAAAATTGCTACAAGCAGTTATACTTGAGCAGTTCAAAATATGTGTAAGAAAGAAAGGTTAAATTTACTGTATTAATCTTTCTCCCTTATACAATTTTAACCACGATAACACATTACAGAAATGGTCAATGTTGGCAGTAATGGTAAATTGTTTTTTTTTCAAATAAGCTGCTGAACGAATTGGTGACACATACTTGGGTTTTTATTTACCTCGACATTAAATTATTGATAACAGATTAGCGCCAATACCGGATTAAGTCGCAAAGTTCGTGCATGTTTATGTTATAAGATAAGAGAGCGGATTTAAAAATGTCATTATTTCATTTGTACGCATTATCATTTCTGAATGAAAAGACATGTTTTCTTGAAAATCATCATCATCATCATCATCATCATTATCATCATCATCATCATCATCATCATCATCATCATCATCATCATCATCATCATCATCATTAGTCGTACGTAGACTGAACGGAAAATGCAAAAGCAACATAGTTTGCCCAAAGTATTCTGTCCAGCATCAATTCGGAAATTTCAGTTTATATTCCAGACTGATATACGTGCAAGTCTTGTATCACTCTGATACTGGAGACTGGTAGTGTCAAACATCAATACTATAGCATTAAAGCGCAAGATAAGTTTTGTCGATTTTTTTTTTAATTTGAAAGCTTTATGCCCAAAGGTCATATCACACCAATAACATATTCTGAATATCTTTTTTTTTTTTTTAAAATAAATTAATTAAAAATCTCGGGTGGGGGGGGGGACCCCGAGATTTTCGACTATATTTTACAGTATAGCATCCAGAGGGTTAATAAGGTGTTAATGTTATCTGAATTATACCTCAGCAGAAAGATCAGACTCTGATATTTCTGGTGAGGTATAAGTCTGATTACCTTAACACATTAATAACCGTCTGGATTAATAATTAATATATAAGATTAATTAATTAATATATAACAATTATTTCACTTCACATTCGAGACCTGTCTTCTGGAAATAGGCCGAAGTTTGATTTTACAACAAACATACATAGCTTGGCTAAACTTAATTTATATGGATTTCTACACACACTTAGAAGTCTAATGTACCAGTGGCATAATTATGGCCTTGATAGGTTTAAAGAGACACAATTGACTGCACACATAGTTTTATTGCAATAATTCATTGGCGAGTTGGTTACCAGTGCAATTCTGCGGTTTAAAATCACACCTGGCTGGTTGCATCCCACTAAACAAGGGACCCATTTTAAGGCTGTCAAATTGACTGATATTCAGATTCCAGTAATTTCTTTAAAAGTGGAAACTCTATATTTTACAGTATGATTATGATGTCCACAAGATTTATTTACATTTTTTTTTTATCGTTCTACAATTCTATTTGTTTTTGTGGCATAATACACTTAGAAACTGTGAAAAAAGCACCAGCATACATACAATTTCAGACCAACCCATATTTGATTACAAACTCATCCAACAATAACGAAAGAGAAATGAGATATGTCCTAAAAGTAGACGAAAGAATCAAGTGATTCTCATTTTACGACACCCTGTCTTCACACCTCAAAGAATACGTTATACAAGTTATTGAACGTATTCCTACTATTATTAAATCACTCTGAAAATGTCAGACGTGATCCTTCGTACAAAACATCCTCACAAAATGTAATATCACCGCCATATTAATAATAAAACCATCACAAATAACTTGTTTACGAAGTTGTGACATTTTCATCATAAAAGGCGTAAAAATAATAGTCCATCACATCTTTTATCCTATAAGAGCGGTATTAAGTTTACATACGTGTCTCTTCTGATATTGTTCCTGGAATATTGGATCTACATCAGTAGGAACTTCATCCATCTTACGAGAAATTGAAAGGGCAGTGACATGATGGGGAGAAATAAAAAAAATGCCTTTAAAACCAAACCAAACTGGTTGAAAGATATACCAAAGATACTCTAGCTGGATGGATCTCTTGACTGGAAGGATTTGTCTTGAGACTTTTTTTTTTTACTTAAGGAGAATTAAGCATGAACATACCAGCAGTTTATTTTTTTCCGAGGCCCGAGAGAAATAAATTCCATATAAGGTTACACAACAGATTTGTCTGTCACAAGGCATACTGATGGAAGTTATCTTAATGTGAGTCAACTTTTGACTACAACATTTTCACAGCAGAATCGTTGCATAGTTTACTTGATTCTAGAATAGTTTACCCCAAGTTTAGGACATCTCCCAATCATGTAATTTACCTTTGAAGTATCAAAGACTTAATAATGGTTCTCCATTTCTGTTTTAGGCAATCGGATCAGGAAAAACACATGGAAGATTTGTTACAAAGCCTTACAAAGTGGTTTTCTTTTCATATTTGCCCACAAAAGACCACAATACCTTACACATTTCCCCCGAAATCTGATTTGCATGTCTTCGGCTACGAAGAAGAGGGAATCGTAAAACTTACGCCATTTTCTTTTTATTGAACCGTCTTACAAACTCAAATTTAAGCAGAATAAAGACCACAACACTCTCCCCCCCCCAAACAGGCTCATTTTGTAAACAAAAAGCGTCGTATGTTGGACGGAAACGAATCCACTTTCTCAAAGATGTAGTTGAGTAATGAGAAATCCTTAAACATAGATAACATCTTTTTTCCCCAAGATCTACTCCCCTCCCCCTCTATAACTGATGAGTGTCCTAAAAAATCCCGAAAGTCGGGTACATGTTCAAACATGTGACTCCCAAATATGACAATGAGTTTTAAGGTTTATCAGCTTTAAATAATCATGTAGTATACCCATTACCCCATGTCAATGTCTTTTCGCTGTACGCCGAAACGATTAAACTTGCCAAGACGGTGAAAAACGAATGCAAGCCAAGACATTAGTAACCCTTACTTACAATCGGTAATACCGAAACGACACCTTGAGAAAACGTCCACATTTCCTTGCCATATAGATTATTTTTCTACCGATCTCAACTTCAAGATAATTTTGATTCAATTATTATCATATGCTGACTGACAACCATGGGCATGCAGCACCGATGGATTAGAATTTACCCTGAATTTAGTCCATAATTTTATTTAGCTTAGAATCGAAACTAAGCATGTAAACCAATTATACAGAGTGATGGTGGTGGCAGTAATCTCGTAAGTGTCATGAAATTGATGAATCTTAAAAGTAAAGCTTTTCACCCTCGTTAGTTGTTATTCTAGCTTCTGATGTTGTTGAATGTCATATCTATAACACCAGGAAATGTTGGCCATGTTGGATCATATCACTTGCCATATATATATATATATATATATATATATATATATATATATATATATACCGCGCGCATACCTCATTCTCCTGACTCACGACCGATGGTTTCACGCTTCGACGTTCTTCAGGTGAGTGATGGCTCGGGGGTTATACTGCACGGAACGATGGGGTTCTGTCACGGTCCGGTGGTCTTGGATTCTGATGTCTACATCTAGAGATTATCTCGGAGCGGGTGTTGGTTTTGTTTGTTATTATTGCCAACTTCTCGTCCAAACACACAAAATACAATACATCTAACCAGGACAGGATAACCGCTTTAAAGTTCCCTACAGTTACTCTTCTTGGAAAGGGGCCTTCAAATGGGGCGCCAGGAGTGTTGACATTTTAAATATTCTTAAAACATGTATACCGTATCATCTTTCCATCGGGTGGTCATTTTCACATTGTGGTGTAAAATCATGCACTCTTCTGCCCATATCATATGTAACATGTACGGTATAACCATGGTCATGGTATATGCTAAAATGACCGGTGTGATGGCCTGGTGGTTAGAACGTTTGCCTCAAGTCCGGAAGGTCGCGGGTTTGAGCCCCGGCCAGGTCATATCAAAGACTTTAAAATGCTTTCTAGCCAGGCGCTCGGCATTCTAGAACAGAGAAGGGTAATAATAATATTTATGTTATGCAGAGTCCGCTGTGAGAACAGTCTATGTGACTGAAGTGGCTATCCTGGTTAAATAAAAAATATTATTTAAACGTTCCTTTTACTCCCAGTATCAATGTAGGCCCGTTAGTCGTTTATGCTAGTTTGTGTGTGCCTCGCTGTGTGTGTGTGTGTGTGTGTGTGTGTGTGTTGTGTGTGTGTTGTGTGTGTGTATGTGTGTGTGTATGTGTGTGTGTGTGTGTGTGTGTGTGTGTGTGTGTGTGTGTTGTTTGTGTGTGTATGTGTGTGTACGGTATTGTTTATTTGTATGTAATGCAAATAGCGTACATTATGTCACGGGAGTGTCATCGCGTCACGTCATGTTCGATTTGTGCACATCTTTGGGCACATCGTTACGCAAGTAGAGCGACGAACTGACGATTTAGTCCTTTCGTAATACGTTCTGCGACGCGACTTACTGTACTTTTAGCATGGGGCTATGCCACGACTTGTGCTCGGAGGGGTCTCAATACGGAATGAGTTAGGAACTACAAATGCGCCTTAAGACACAACTGGTGTGTATACTTACAGATTTTTAAAGGATTATCGTGGTGGTCCCTTACAATACAACTCATGTACGCAAGTTAAAACATACTTTGTTGTTGATGTTGTGGAGTACTTACTATTCTGAATGTTAAGCTAGGCCATGGGCGGGTTTTGAGAACTGATAGTGTATAACCTAGATGTCGGAATACTCCGATTAGCTCCACTTCCCACGAGAAATTTTAAAAGGAAATGGAAGAAAGTGAAGTGTGTCATAGTGATACAGCTCTTACTATTATTGTCATAAGATGAAAATATGGAGGTGAAGTACCCCCATGATTTCTCCCTATTTTTTTGGGGGGGGGGAGGGGTGGGGTTGGTCTTATAGAGGTTATTAATAGGAGGAGAGTTGTTTTTGCGGAAGATGTGATTTTTTTCATCCGACTTCAAATCTTTAGTGAGCAAATTATTACCTAATGATAGAAATGCACATTACTTATAGTAAGGGGAAGCAAAACATGCCGGTGCAACGGTTTTGAGCGTCCGTGAAGTCCTATCTACCAGATGACGTATTGCGTTTGCGTTTTCGTCTGAAGTGGGATCTACATCACCTCTGCCAGAATTTTGTTTTTTCGTATACTTTAGAGTTATGGTTATACTTGTGGATTAATATTGGGGCAAGGATTGGGATGATGTTTGTAAAGGTAAAAAGCATGTTTGGGGGTTGTCCTCAACTTGGGCTGAAACTATTCTCGAATCAAGAAAGTATGGAAGGATTCTGCCATATGTGAAAATCTTGTGGTCGAACGTTGACTCATTTAATAGTAACTACTGTCAATATAACTTGTGGCAGGCAAATCCGTTGTGTAATTTTCTGTGGGATTTATTTCTCTCGGGCCTCGAAATAAATAAAATACTGGTATGTTCATGCTTGATTCTCCTTGTGTTAACAAATTAAAGACAAATCCTTCCTACTGGGAGATCCACTCAATTTGGTGTATACTTGGTATATGTTTCAACTCATTTTGTTCTTGAGGAATTTAAAAGTGTTTTCAATCATGTTGTTAACCTTTACTGCATTTTGAGGATTCTAAGAATTCTTAATACATAGAGCTGACAGACAAGACAGAGAAACCATGGCGCAGCCAGTCGAACAACAATGGCCGGACGCTTAGCGCTGTTACGCCGAGTAATATGAACTGCCACTGCTATTCAACGATGTGGTGGCAGTGATGCCCATGGCTTCTATAGTCGCGTATCACTCGGCGTTCTGAAAAGGTTTACTTCATGTGTAACTTTTATCATCAAATTAAGAAGACCTGGCAACGATTCCGCGAGCATGTCTGGAAACTGAATGGCTATCAACTGCTTTACACGAAGGCTAACTTTACAATTCCTTGAAATACATACAAAAACACAAATTCTAACCATCTGCATGTATCGCATTTTGTTATCTGGTGGTATTTTTATACGGTAGTCTCATTACCGGTAACGTAGCCCTATAGGGGTTTACTGTTATAATTTTGGGGTTGGATGGCGTGAGGGTTGGGGAAGCGTACCGTAATTCATCTTCTTTAATGACTTTGATCATTATAAATTTATGAGACATCACATTTTCACATACAGAACTGATAAAGGAGGCTGGCAGAAATTATTTCTGTTTTCATGTGAACGTTTGTTACTAAATATTAAGCACAATATATTTGGGTCGAATCAGAAAAGCGTAAAATTTGAAATTCATGTCCCAGAAGCGAGGTATTCCTGCGCACCGCCGGTGAGACTCGGTATCTCATCAAATGTCTACGTGGGCGATATTGGGTCGATGCCCTGTCTGCTCATTCACGGGGCATTTAACCGATGCCCTCCTGACGGTTTTTTTTTCCTCCGATTAGAGTACAATTCAGGACAACGACATCTTTCGATAATATCTCCCCGGTATGAGACGAATCGATTTGTGTTCTCGTTTTGTAATGAACGGATTAAGGTCTGCAAATTGTTGAGTGTCGAAATGGATATTTCAACAAAGAAAAGAGTTTGTGCAAGGGTGCAAACCACAAATTATACTACAGCTTATAATAATAATAAGAAAAAAACTGTTGGCGATTTGATTCGACTCGTTGTTTGATCCTTCGAGTTACTGAAAAATGTTTATAAGCTCCAGTCATTCCACCAAGGATAGCACGATGTTACATGGATTAATATTGGGGATAGGGTTGGGATGAGGCTTAAAAGTAAATAGCATGATTGGGGGTAGTCGTCAACTTGGGTTGAAACTATTATAGAATCAAGTAAAGTACTTTTACAATTCCTTGAAATACATACGAAAACATATATCTTAACCAACTGAATATATAGTATTTTGTTATCTGGTGGCATTTTTAAACGATATTCTCATTAGCGGCAAAGTAACCTTATGGGGTTTACTTTTATAATTGTGGGGTTGGGTGGCGTGAGGGACGCGTAACAGCGCTAAGCGTCCGGCCAGTGTTGAGCGACTGGCTGCGCTATGGTTTCTCTGTCTTGTCTGTCAGTTCTATGTACATGTATTAAGATTCTTAGAATCCTCAAAATACATCAAAGGTTAATGAAATGATTGACAACACATGGAAATCCCTCAAGAACAAAATGAGTTGAAACATAACTATATACACCAGCTGGAGTGGATCTCCCAGCAAGTTCAAAATTATTCTTGCCAATAATACAAACATATCCAACCAATCCAACATGCTTCATTACTTTTAATTTACCCTGACACTACAAACACCTAGCATCAGAAAACCGTTAATTTTTGGAATTGGTCAAATTTCTACTTTGTCCTTTTTACACAGTAAACGACGCATTTTCAACGTATTGTGTACGACGTTCGTGGTCGATACGGTTGTACAATTAAGGCTTCATATACGTGTATCTATCAGTGTCAATGACAGCAAAACGTATAATTTTCGATTACACGACGACTGAACTCGATGTATTGATATCACACTGTTAAAATAATTGAGGGTGAAAAAACCCCAAAACAACTCGATGTGAAATATCGGAGATCGAATGAATACCCTTCAGAAATTTAGACAGGATGTCAAAATCCACGGAGACTTGTCGTCTGCCACGAGGAGCACCAAATACTCTAATTACAGATCGGGATTTTGGGTAAAACACTCCTGTTTCCATGCCGCGTAAACATAAGAAGCTAGAGTTTACTTTGGGTGACACAAGTAATATCATAACGACTAACCCAAGGCTACGCAATCAAAACCTGAGTTCGAGGGCATTTCAGTGAAACTGACTTTTGCTTATCGGCAAGGTTATGTCCAAAGTTTCAAATTGTCTTCGGAAATAATTGTTAATCTTTAACATACTTGATGAGTGATCTTCCGAATCATTGATACTTCAGCCACATAACATGTAAGATAATATCGTCGCCCGGCTGGCAGAAGGGCGTTAGCAAATGCTCTGAGCAGATGAGCGTTAACAGTAAATTGCTTGTAACGTGACAACCATTGGCTTATTTTACATGAAATCAAAGTATTGTGATCTTTTAGATCCTTCTATCAGTACGTAAGGCGAAAATATGGAATAAGCCTATGGGTTTCAAATTAGAGACAATTTATTGTTAACGCCCTTCTGCTTAGAGCATTTGCTAACTCCCTTCTGCCAGCCGGGCGACGATATAACATGATATTATTAAGCATATGTTACGTATATTGAACATTGTACATAATATACATAACAAACATCCATACATTTACACACGCACCCACTCTCAAGTGCACACATATCAATTTCTAAACGATCTTTTACTTTCTTCATGGTCTAGAGTTTTGCAACACAATGGTAAACTGGAACTAAAATCGTCGTTTTTTGGAACATTTTTGCCATTGTAACAAATCTGCAAGCTTTATATACTATTGAAACGGAAATTTATGATAATCAAAGGTTTCTCTTTAAGGTTAGATCAAAGTATGTGACCAAAGTCAATGTTATGACACGGGGAATTAATTCTAAAGACTTCCTTTTTAGTAAAAAAAAAATCTCGTGGAAGATCCTCGCTTTCCCCATTTTTTCTGACTTTGCCGCTTCATAAAATAAAATTGCGTCATCTATAAACATATTGAAGATGAGTATGTGTAGCGGGAAGTCTGAGGATTCTAAAAATTGTAAAAATCAAATTTTATTGGCGAGGAGAAGTCCCGAAATTGGCAAAAACCAATCACACGACACCATTTTCTCTCAGTCTTCTGACTTTCCCAGCTGGCTGGAAATCAACGCAGTCTTTATTATTAAGCGTTCGAGTGTGAATGTAAACAATAGACTGCGTAGACGACCACCCTGTGCTCAGCTGGTATCTGGATAACTCGTGTGTGGTTCTCGGATCGTCCTGTTTTTCCTGCACTTGTAAGTAAGTTTAAATTAACTAATTTTGGCTAATTTTTGCGTGAGTCGCTAAAGTATTTATTCTAGAACATTTCTGTAAAGTTTACATGTTGTAAGTTTTGTAAAACTCCGAAAATCATGTGAGAATTTCCTATACTCATGTTACGGTGAATCTTAGTTCAGCATGCACGGCATGGTCATTCATCCATTATTCTTTTTAGGTGTGTTCTGCGACTGTGGCAAGCTTTGATGGTGATAAATATGTTCCACATGCAGCTACCTTGTCGTAGTAATTACTGTTTTATGAATTAAATTTGACATTTTGCTGTTGTATTGCATTATTTTACAGAACTCTTGACTTGAGTCTGGCAATAATATAATCTACAAATTGTAACAAGTAGAATTGCCACGCAACGTTCAATAGACACGTATTATGAACAACCCTCTATTATCTAATGTAGCAGTCGTCGCTTCCTCCTACACAGGCACGTGGAGAGCAGTAATGCATCGACCTGTGCGTATAAGCTTCGTAATATCTCTGCCACAAAAGAGAGCATTTTGTGCTTAAACAAATTGATATGCACACAAATACACACAAAATACAACACACGCAATAGCGAAGAAAGAAACACACACAGTACACTGCACAGAAACACACGACACACACACACAACAACACACACACACACACACACAACACACACAACACCACACACACAGCACAACCCATGAGACACACCACAAACAAGCACACACACAACAGCACACACACACCACACACGGACACCACAAATATGTAGCCGCCACCACTCATTACGTTACCACCAATGGATCGAGACAACCCTTTTTCACTAATAAACATCATTTTATTCGCAAGAAATTATAAAAAAATTCTGAATTTCTTGCCATAAGTTTTCTGTTTGTAGGCATCCCAACTCACTTCTTGAAGGCGTTCACTGTTTTCAATTCAATTTATTCATATTTCTGTTGAACATACAAAATTAAAAACAATATTACATCAAAAACAGCAAACTTGGAAACAAAACAAAGTGGTATAAAAGCAAAATATTACATAATGGTCAATAGCGCAAAAGGACAAAAGGGTCAAGGGATATGGAGAGAAATATAGAATGGAGCAGACTATTAGCAAACAAGCTTGTAAGTTTTAATAAGAAACCACCAAATATCTTGATTAAAATACAATTCGGAGTAGCGGATAAACATATGAAACGCAATACAGCTAAGCCAAAATACCGATCAAAACAGCATACAGAACAAAAACGAAAACAATTACAAAAGACAAACACAACGGCATAACGAATTGATCAAGGAATTTAAGAGAAAATTATGTCAAGCCGAGGCGAGTAGACCAATACAAACACAAACCAACAATCAGGAGAAATAGATGCACGCACAATAGTATTTTCTCCTACGAAGGCACAGCCACGATGATTTCACAGACACGGAGGCGACAGCGTCCTGGCTGTTGCACCAACCCCAACACACAACAACGAAAAACACGATTGACCGGAACACCATCTAGTCCTCACTAAAATGCTGCATGTCAATTTCATGTTGACTCAGTATTATTTATAAAGAGAGAACCATCCATAGATTAATTCATTATAAATTCAACTACATGCAAATTACATTTCGGCCAAGGACGCAAAGCCATGCCCACGAAGAATGCGCGAGCACCTGCCGAGCCAAGGAATTAGCCAGTAATTCTAGAGAGTAATAAACAATATTAATTCAGTTATTTTTTGAGAGAAAAGTCTTCAAAAGTGAAAAGGTTTCCCAGGACCCCTTGCCAAGGGCCCATTCGCCTTAATCTCCATCTTCAAAACGGACAGCTAGTTTCTCCTTCAGCTTTTCAGAACAAACCGAAAATACAGAGGGAAGCAAGAGCTGTTTTTAGGGAGAATCTTCCCATCTATGTCATATCATAAAAACACATTCGAGAAGGAAATTTGTGGACTGGTTCCGATTTCAATCCTGACATAAATGCAATAAATAATGACATTTTATAATTAGCCGAAATTCTCACCTTGAGTAGGTGCTCATGTGGCAAGATGCCATAAACTGACACAGGAGCAAAACACACTTATAAGGAGATTCCAGAGTTAAGGCAATTTCATGAAGTAAGTTATCAACAGATTTAGTTATGGAGATAGTCAGTCTTATATCTTCTTCCGGTAATTTGTTCGCACCAAACGTGGTCCCAGCAGATTAAAATTCTTGGTATCCATGATTCTCTTAATAACAAGAATGAGTGTAATGAGATTTTGTTTAGTACAGAATTAAGAGCAGTAATGTGTTGCCTACCGAAGTTAAACCGTTTCCATTAATTATAGAAGTGATATCACTAAATAACAATATGGGATTACTATGATTCGCATCTGTACCCCAGAATTCTAACAAAACTTCGCGCATGTCACAGACTCAAATATAACAGTTCATAATATAGATAAATTTCTCGATACCTAGCTTACCTCCACACTATTGACAGAATGTTACTACGAGGGGTATAATGCATGTATATATAGCAGCAAATATCGGCTAAATGCCTTTGTGCCTCTTTTCTTGTTTTCCCGCAGCCGCATTATATAATAACCTAACATCATAACACCTACCAATATTTATTCTTAAAATCCGATTTTGATATTTGATTTAAGCAACTCTCTAAAATCACCATTTTAATTAAAACGCAGAGCTACTTGCAATTTTAGCTTGCATTCTGATTTATAACTTTTGTAACGGTATACCAACTTTTTTTTCTGTACTATCAAAAACTGTACGAAGAGTAAAAAGGCGCAATTGTTGCCAGGACAAATGAGTTTGACTCCTTCTAATGACAAACTATTTTCGTGAGGGCGGCAAGACTGGGAAAACACAATCAGAAAACGTTATTAAATCTGCAACCTGATCTAGCAAAGGAGTAAGCGTTTACCGCATAAATAATAAAGGATGGATTGGTAGACAACTATGCAGTTTAATATGTTTCACGTTCAAGGTCTTCTGTGTTATATTAGATTTTTGTAGGATAATCGTGCCGCATCGAAAACACATATACATATCTAGACCACACAATCTCCTGTCCCAAGCAGAGTAAGATGATACGAATGTTTTTGCGTTTTACATATTCCTAACAGTCATATTGTCCATCAAAATCCACTCATTCCCGCCTGTCCACTTTTACTAAAGGATTTTCTTTTGTTCGATCACAGATACGATACAAGAAATCCGGGTATAATCCCTTCTGCAGCCATAACACACTTTCTCTCGCAACATACAATCCTCATCCAAGAGACGGTCTTAAGAGATCAGTGTATGAACACGTATAAGATTCAGGTGGTTTTATGTCTTCATTTAATTAATGTATTGATTGATAAGGCCTATTTTGCTCATCGGACATATACACTGCTACTT
>JZLH01S0100352.1:14676-31892 GCA_001188425.1 Eucidaris tribuloides
TTCAATTTATTATTTATCATTATTATTAACATACAGAGCGTATAAAAAAGTATACACTCAGAAAAAAAATATTACGCAAAAATTTCATGATCTACAGATTATTTTTTGATATGAATATTTTACCTTGGACCCAAGGTATCTGACGACACTGTTGGTATTGAAAGTATTTCACGCATGAGTGAGCACAGGCCACTTTTGTCCAATAGGCCAAAAATGCATTTGCGCACATAATTGTGTTCTTATAGTCAACAAAGGAGAAACTGTCATGTTTGCAAGATGAACCGTGAATTGACGAAAATGGCATTTTCTCGTTTTATGAAGGGGTGGGGTGGGTTGTATCTGAATCATTGCTTCATTTTGCTTCATTTTAAATCCTCAGCATGCTCAGAGAAGAGCTTATATCAATTCTGTGACAAGAAAGACAAAATCAAGCAATAATTCAGATACAATTACATACCCCGACCCCCTGAATAAGAAGATTTTTTTTTAAATTCACAATACATCTTGCAAACATAACATTTTCTTCTTTTTATGGGCGTATAAAATATTTGAATCAGTACTTTATCTTTGTACTTTTTTGTCACAAAATTGATATAAGATCCTCTCTGAGCATGCCGAGGATTCAATCCTTGTGCACATCAGCTGAGAGCTTCTGCAGCACCGGTCTGTGAGGCATTAAACATTGACTATAAGAACACAATTCTGTGCGCAAATGCATTTTTGGCCGATTGCACAAAAGCGGGTTGTGCTCACTCATACGTGAAATCCTTTCAATACCAACAGTGTCACCAGATAGCTTAGTTCCAAGGTAAATTATTCGTATAAAAAAATAATCTCAAAATCACGAAAACGATTTTTAATATTTTTTTGTCTACTTTTTTTTTGATACACACTGTATAGTCAAATATCTCGGGGTCTCCCCTGAGATTTTTCATTAGATAATAATAACAAAAAACTAAAGACATTCAGAATCTGTTATTGGTGTGATATGACTTTTGGGCATAAAGCTTTCAAATAAAAAAAAATCAACAAAACTAAACTTGCGCTTTGAGAGATCTTGTAATTATTGATTTGCACAGATGCAGTCGTATAATTAAAGCGTTTTTCATTGCATGAATTAAAGAACAGGACAAGAACATCCATTGATCTTGTTATAGCACACACCTTCAAACTTTCGTGCACAGCCAGGGTGTTAAGTCGTTGATATCCATATTGGCTAATCCACGGGTGTTAAATCTAACACCCGTGTTGTGCATGAATGTTTGAAAGTGGGTGCTATAACATTATTAGAAACATTAAGTGTGGAAATAGAACACCAAAAACAGTTATTTCTGACTCTAACAATTCATCTTTAAAACATCTATCATCTTTAAAAGAAAGTGTTAGAATTAACACTATATTTTGGCAACACCACTCGGTATTAAAGTTAACACCACTATGTTTGCAAATGTATAGACACTGGTTCTAGTGGAGTTATTTAGCTTTGTGAAAAAGGTCACATAAGCATAAAATCACGATCCAACGCTAGCAAAAAAAAAGTCGTGTGCCCATCCAAAGGTCATTAATATAATACATAATGAATACAATTACCGTCCTTTGCATGGGCACACGATTTCTTACCTAAATCCTCCTGTGGTATTGTCAGAAGTCAGTCCAATCACTAACTGACTCGATCTCTCGGTAACCAGCTGTCTCCGACTCAATATGAATTGCTGTATTTCTTCGGATTTGATGGCCAGTGGATAGCTAGCTGGTTGGAAAATATCGGAGCACGCGTTTTCGTCCTCGTTTGCGATGACTCCCAGGCAGTACCCACCGTACACGATATCGTGTGAAGCACAAGTCTGTGTCGGATCTGCGAAAATTACAAATCATTACGTCGAATATTCGACAAATATATAAAAGATATGTTCGAGATTTCATACATAAGATTTGAATCGGACAAAGATTGGCTCTGTAGCTATAGATTATATGAAAATGTCTTATTCACTTATAAAAACAACAACAACAAAAAAAACTACCCCCTGTTTCAAAATACCCTAAAGACCACCGCACACTACATGATTTTCGATCGCACGACTGCCGACTTTGGATCTGAAATAAATCAGCGTGTACGAAATATAAGCGGTTTTTTATTTCCTATCCAAAGTCGGCAGTCGTGCGACTGAAAATCGTGTAGTGTGCGGTGGCCTTAACGTTTTAAAGGAACGTTTTTGAGCAAAATAATTTTGCAAGGATATTTCTGCACTGATTGACTAACTTCTGTGTGAAAATGTGTTTGCTCCGTCGAGTCATGAATGAGTGAGCACATATTAAAGGCAAAAATGTCGTTTTTCAAAAGTAACAAGGGTCATTTTGGGGGATTTGTGATGCAGGATTTTGACAAATTATGATTCTGATGAATGATTAAGCGCAATTTCTGTCAATCATCTATCACTTGACCCCCCCCCCACACCTCTCCTGGCACTTTCCACATATTTAACGCTTCTGTGAGCTCAATTTAAATATTTACATCCTCAATTTTCAAATTGTAAAATCCATCAAGTTTATTGAAAAATTGAAATCCGGTATTTTTCAGCAAAATATATCTTTACATGTTTTGGTCGAGTGAGCACACTTTATCAGTAAAGTCAAAAAATGTTATTATTAACCGTTATTTTGGCATAAGAGATGACTCTTGTGACTTTTGGAAAGTGACCTTTTGCCTTAAATGCATGCTCACTCATGCATGGTATGACGGATCGATCCCATTTCCACACAGAAGTTAGTCAATGAGTGTAGAAATATTCTTGCTGAATTATTATGCTAAAACTTATTTCGTTAAAAAGTTAAGGTAGTTTGTAAAAGGGGGTAGTTATCTTTTGTTTTGTGTAGTTGATATCCCAGCGACGTGATATTTTGTGTGACAAATGAAAAAAATTAGTTATTCTACATTGCTACTAACCATTGGGAGAAGTGACGATTTCACTTTTGGGTGTACTATTTAAGTAAAACACAAGTATTATTATATTGATGTATTTTGCAGTTTTAGCCACAGAAATACAAAGTCATATTTTCTCTTCGGTGGACTTAAAAATCATGTGAACACCCGGCCACTGGAAACGAATATTTGTTATCATAAACAAGGCTACTGCTACTATCCCCTGTGTTATTCTGATGCCGAAATATAGAATGAGGTGTACTGGTGGAAAAGCGGCCATTTTGGAATTAAAAATGGGGGCCGAAAACGTGCTTGGAAATGTAGTAAGTGACTTCTTTAGATTCAGTATCCCCAAGCTCCTGGACTTAATCATGTAAAATCGTACAGACATAAAAGTCAAATCGGGTAACACATCACATTGTCTCTTTTCACTTCACCACAATTTTCCCAAAGGTCAAAAATCATCTACGGATCAAAAGGTCAATTGATGTGAGGCCATGTCCATCCTTTTACTTAAAGTTTTTGTTTAACTTTCGCTCATTCCTTTTTTGTGAATCAATTTTGTTCAAACTTCAAACAAATGTCCAAATAATGTATGACTATATCAGTCAAATATGACCAGGTTTGTAAAACAAGGCCCAAGTTTGGAAAAACGCCCTCTCCCCCTTTAAGTGGTCAAGTGTACTGCATGCACGTTCCCGATTTCTCAAGAAAAGGGGTAATTTTATGGGGCTCAGTTTGGGGAGAACCCCCCCCCCCCAATTCATTAAAATAAGGAGCTTTTACCACTTATTGCCCAAATATTTGTAATTATAATCATAATCATAAAAATAATATCGCCTGTCTTATATATTGCATAATACCCTTGACAGGGTCTCTACGCACTTAGAAAACAAAAAGAAAATACACGTAGAACATAAAGTAAGAAGAAAAAGACAATTCCGCATCTAAGTCAAACATTCTAATTACTAATTGATAATGATAGTAATAAGGGACAGTTTTCAAATCTTTCCTGAACAATCCTGAAATAAATTCTCAAAGGGTCAATCTAGCGGTAAATTTGCTAGCTTTTCTTCTAAAAACCTGGAAGGGGGGGGGAACGCTTTTTTATGGAACATTCATTCAACTCATCGGCTAGCCTACCGGTTAACTCGCAGCCTAGTAGCCGAAACCTAACTAGTCCGTTAACGTTCTCCGTGTCGTATACCATCTCAATGCGAACTTTACTGGCCAGGAAGGGCCGCTCGAATCGGTGTTTGGTTGGCGTGAAAGGATCATGTAAGCCGGAGAACACCTAAATCAAATAATGCGAGAAATATTACATACATTAAGTTCTTAGTAATTGTAGATTTAAACGTTTTCTCCAGGTTCTACACGCATCAACACACACGGCAATCTGGCATTTCAAGTTACACCACATACTCTCTGGAACTCAATACCCCTTTCACATCCATTGTTCCCCAACTATTGATATTTTCATGAAGATTCTTAACTCTTTTCACGCTGAATTTATTCTGAGCAGATAATACTGACAATTGTTCTCTTCATATTTTCTTTGAAATTTGGTTTCCTCATTGCGATATTGAAAATGGTAATGTTTCTTTACATGTTACTCGGACACACTAGCCATATTTAGTGTGTCCTTTACACACGTGAAGGAGAAAATTATTATGAATGTTCAATTTAATTGTGCGATTGTGCACAGAGGCAACATTAGCGCTAAAACGGTTAAAATATGTTTATTTGTCAATTGATGTAGTATAAGTTTGTAGCAGTCTGTTGTAAAAAAAATTTGCTTATTAATATGGTAATACGTTAGTATAGGTTTGTAACAGTATCTTGTAAAATAAATGTGTTTAGGAATAGAGTTTAAGTTAATATAAGTTTGCAGCAGTCTAATTGTAAAATAGATCTGGTTAATTTGTTTTAGTCTATTGAATACGTACATAAATTCATTTTGTAATGTCATGTATAAAGATAAAGCGCATAGAGCAAATAACCTGTTTATTTTGGGCTATATAAAAGCTTGAAAAATGATTTATTGTTATTGCATTACTGTTCTTCTGTTTGATTTTTATTTATCTGCACTTGTGAACGACACAGCCTTCACACAGGGGCAGCGCCAGCGTAAAATTAAAGGAAGGGCGGAAACCGTGGGGGGGGGGGGCGAAAATGTAAAAAAAGTCAAAATTTCATGAAACCCCCCATGATTTTTAGATTTTTAAACATTTTCAGGGGCGACTGCCCCCACTGCCCACTCCCTCGTGGTACCGCCCCTGCCTTCAAATTACTTCTCCTCTCTGTTCAAAATCTAAACCTCTTTATCTACTGAAAGAGTAAATCGTCCTCCTGAAGTCGAATACTCATTCATGGGAAGCATTTGACGATTGTTGGCTTTCACCCACGTAAAAGTAGTTGCAATCTTCTTGTGCTCACTTTCTTTTTGGGAAAAAAATCCAAAATCATCCCCTTATCATTGGAAATGCAGTCCTTAATTTAATGGAGAGGTGTAATTCTTATTGGTAATATACTCATCCCTATTTTGTCAATTTCACTATAAAAAAGTAGTCGGTCACGTCCAAAAGCAGTTCATATAATGACGTGTTTTGGGAACAAACATCCATTTTATATGTTTTTTAGTCCTAAAACTGGAATGAACCCCCACCTCCCCCCCCCAAAAAAAAGATATTTAAACCATACCTGGACATTTCCGCTCGGCGTCCTGTATTCCCGCCATAGTTCCTCATCATCGGTGGCATCTGCTGGATCCACCTGATAGAGGTAGTGAATCTGGAACTGATCGAAGAGGGCATCAGGATCCCATTGGGTGTTTAGACTCGACACGTTGATGGGGGTTCCCCCTTGGGTGATAATACCCGTGACCACGTGGTGCATGCTGAAGCCTACCTGGATCCATTCTAGAAAACGACAACATTCCATCATTCGCATGTAGTATACCGACAAATACCGCGAACAACAAAAATCTAGATAATTATCTTCCTCCCCCCGCCCCCACAGGCTAGCCCCGAGGACAAGACAGTACACTCTTGGGAGAACTACCCTCAGACATCTTCCTCGGGACACTTACCTCCCACGGACATACACCTTAGCACCTCCTCCCTCCCCCCCCCCCCCGTAACTGTCCTAGGATGGTAACTGTCTGGTTGATAGTTGTCTGCTTTGAATCATTTTAGTGGTACACACATTTTTTTAAGTGATTATCTATAATGAAAAAAAAAATCGAAATGAATACAAGGAGTATTTTAAACCGGGACATCGCAAAAGCTGAGGTGTTGAATTCAATACCTACGATGTTGCCCATATAAATATTTTGTAAAAAAATAAAAACCGTATTTTTTTTACGGGGAAATTATGGAAAACCGTAAAATTACGGTGGAATCCATGGTAGCAAGTTGACACCCATCCCTTGTAAAAGTTTTTTTTTCACGGGGGACGGGTGGCAACTCGCTGCCAGGAATTCCATCGTAATTGTTACGGTTTACTGTAATGTTTACCGGTCTTCCACCGTAAAACCGTGGGTTTTCACCGTAAACCCTAAAATATAAATAATAATAATAATAATAATAATAATAATAATAATACTAATAATAATAATAATAATAATAATAATAATAATTTACATTAAAATAACCGCAATTATTTGTTACGGTTCCCAGTAAAAATACGGGCCATTTTTTGTTACAGTGTACCAGATTTGGTATTACATTTGAACACATTGGTTGCTATTCAAACACCAAAAGAATTAGTTTAAACACCAAGAGTATCGAAAAGTAACACCCTTCTGGTTTCTTATAATCAGCAATACAGCGAGGATCAAATTTAACACTCAAGCTTTTGTAGTGTAAAAATATCACCAACAGCATGCAGGTGCTTAAAATGAAAATGTGAGTGAATTAGTGGTTAAGGGAACATGCATCTGGATATGATTGAATTTAATTGAAATCACATTTATTTTCTTCATGAAACAATTTAACAAACACGAACAAACGCAAGCAGAAATATACAATGTGTACATTCGATATATACATAGATGATGCATGCAGCTTCTAAAGTAAAAACATGCTTAAACAAGTGGGAATCCTTCTATGAGTATGATTTTCTACTAACTAAAATCTATATTTTTTATCATTGATTCTAAAATGCGTTTTACGTGCAAACCTGATAAAACATGATTATGGTTATCTATCTACGCTGCGGTTTGATAACAAAGGTCTGCAAAGCTACCATGATAGCTACCTGCAGGGGTACACCACACGTTACTTAAGATGCACACCTGTGTTGTATATACGACTATTATGGTGCAAACTTTGCACCTTTCCAAAACTGAGTATACTCCGAGCACCATATACAGTACACTTTTCCACTGTACCATTTTCAATCACCGAAAACTTATATTAGTATATTTTATTTAACACGTGATAAAATTGCCCTCCAAATGTTGCACCTTTGCAAAACATGAAGCTATTGTAGTATGCCCTGCAGCTTTTGCTAAATCCGTGGCGCGTATAGAGCATTGGGTGGTAAATGAAAAGCATTATGGTGGACTTTTTAGCACGCTTTGATCGTGGGATGCTGGATGGTTAAATGAAAAAAAAATGCCAATGAAGATCTTACTTCTTATACGAGGTCCGGATTCACCTCTTTCTGTGGTGTCTAAAGAACCAGAGTTTGTGGTGTTTGGAAGAAAAAAAAGAGACCATTTGTTAAGTTACACAGTGGCGTATCACGAGGGATGTTCATCAAAGCTCTCCACCTGACCTACTTCAGGTTATTATAGGAGACTGACGTTGATTATACGGCGTGCCCCCCCCCCCCAAAAAAAAGTCTCTCTGATAGACTGCTAAATCTATTCCAAAATTGAGTATCATTCTCAATTTAGTGTTTCCAAAAATGAGTATCATTCTAAATTTAGTGTTTAGATTTAGAAAGCTTAATTTTCTAACTTCTGTGAAAATTTCATTGGTTTTGAATACACAGTCTATTATGTAACAGCAGTGCTTTTCAGTCCATTCCAAGTTTACAGTGCTACATCAGTGCATCAACCTGAATGGAAATCAGGTGGAAGGATGTACAGGAGAACAATAAAGGTTTACAAGCTGGACATTTGAAGACAAACTATAAGTGGAACACACCCTGTGAAAGCAAACATGACCAGTGGAACTGAATTTTGATTAGTTTTCATTTTGAAAAGTTAATGAACTTGACTTTTGTTACTTAATATCAACAGGGACACAGTCATTCCTGTAGAAGTGAAGTATGGAATAATGCATGGTATGTTTGTAGTGTGTATTTCTTTCTAGTAAACTTGGAATGGGCCAAAAAGCACTGCTGTTACATAAGAGACTGTGTATCCAAAACCAATTAAGTGAGAACTTTGAAATTTTCACAGGAGCTACAAAATTAAATGGGCTTTCTAAATATGTAAATTTACTTGAGTATAAAAATTGAGTTTAGCAATTATTTGTTGGTTTACCAGAGGGAAAATTTTGGGGGGGACACGCTGTATGTATTTTTGTCGCTCTTGGTCATGTGGTAATTTGCAGATCTCAGCCATTTTTTTCTCGTTTATAGGTGCCAAGGTGGAGCAAGATGGAGTAGGTTTAATACAAAGTAGTTATAAAGTTCCTTAACAGATATTCTTTTATAGAAAGAGATGCGACATATTCGTTTGGGGGTAAGCCACATGGTGCTCTGATCGAAGTCTATATATTTATAAGATTTTTGTTCATCGTAATTGAATAGAAATGTGACCTCTGTAAAGGGACTCTTAGTTCTTAAGCGGAGACCGCACTCCAAGCACTCTCGCTGTACTAAACGAAACTTCAGTTGATTGTACCTCATTGTATGACACATTTCTCGACAAAGTACTTATTTCTAAGGTAAGTTCGTGCCTGCTGATGAATCCACATGCATTAAGCCCTATTCCCACCGCTTGAAAATGAAACTTTACTGTACATGAACATATGAGAAATGAGATATCGTTTGTTACTGCACCTAACCTATTTTCAAAATGGGAATACGATTGTAATCGTCTATGGGTCATATGCTTCGAGACCCGAGTTCCTTCTAATTTGGCAAAACAATGCAAGAAAATGCGTAACCCTGATTCATTACTCGGTGTCAGAACCTCGTATCTGTCAAAATATTAAATTCTTCTAAGAGCAACGAAACATGACTGCCTAAATACCGCATACTAATACTATTGTTTAAGATTGAAATCTGACCTTTGGGCTTTAAAGAATCTGGCTTCGTACTTACAAGAAGATTAAAGCTAAAAACAAATTTTCACCAAACTCCAGATATGATGTTTTGTCACCCAGGCAACAGATTTTAATCAATTTTTCCTAAACAACTGTCAACTGCTCTAAGACTACTCTCTCGAAGGACAACTCCCCTAGAGGACAGCTCCCTTAGAGGACAACTTCCGTAGAGGACAGCTCCCTTCGAGGACAGCTCCCTTCGAGGACAGCTCCCTATGAGGACAACTCCCCTAGAGGACAGCTCCCTTAGAGGACAGCGCTCTTAGAGAACAGCTTCCTTTGAGGACAACTCCCTTAGAGGACAATTCCCTCAGAGGACAGCTCCCTAAGAGGACAGCTCCCTTAGAGGACAACTCCCTTAGAGTACATACCCCTTAGAGGACAACTCTCCAAGAGGACAGCTCCCTAAGAAGACAGCTCCCTTAGAGGACAACTCACTTAGAAGACAACTCCCCTAGAGGACAGCTCCCTTGGAGGACAGCTTCCTTAGAGGACAACTCCCTTAGAGGACGGCTCCCTTAGAGGAAAACCCCCTTAGAGTACAACTCCCTTAGAGGACAACTCCCCAAGAGGACAGCTCCATAAGAAGACAGCTCCCTAAGAAGACAGCTCCCTTAGAGGACAACTCCCTGAGAGGACAACTCCCCTAGGAGGACAGCTCCCTTAGAGGACAACTCCCCTAGGAGGACAGCTCCCTTGGAGGACAGCTTCCTTAGAGTACAACTCCTTTACAGGAAAAGTCCCTTAGATGACAGCTCCCCGAAGGACAACTCCCCCCGAAGAACATGTCCCTCGGGGGAGTTTAACAATGTTTACTGTCTAAAAAGTCTGATTTGACATCGGAGGAAATGTCCCCCAGGAAAGGTTGACGTTCAAGTGAGTTGTCTATTGGGGGTAGTTATCCTGATACAAATGTCAACAATGACAACATCAAATTACTCTTACTTCTTCTATCGCCGGAGAACGATGTCCCGCTCTGTCCATCGGCCGAGTATAGATGGAGAGGCCACAGGCTTAAGGTGTCCATATCGCATCCCTTGCACGTCACGGCTTCTATCTGATCCATTTCGGTTTCATGGCGAAAGTGATCGTTACATTCTGAAGGTAGATGAAAGATATTGTTCATTCAATAGAAATAATTTTACAATATCGAAAAAATCTTCGGGCACAGCAGAAAAAAAATATTGAAATGCCATTGTAATTTAGTCAGGATGTTACTGCTGAGTGATAAAACGCGAAGATTTTTTATTCTGAAAGATCTATAGTTCGAATCATCTGGAGGCGTTGGTGTTCTTGGATAAGTCATTTCCAAACAATTTACTGGTAATTGAAAATACCCAAATTACTTTAAAAAGTAGCATATTGAAACGATGACGAAACTGTTTGATTTGCAACTCATCAGGATTTTATGGAGATATGAGCAAATCACAAGAAATTCAACTGTTTATATCAAAAGCTGATACTAGAAACCCATTGTCAGAACAGTCACAATACTTGGACGAACTGTTTATGTTTACACAAAAGTGAGTCATTCGATTGTATGTAGGCTGCTTCTAAGAGGTGAACTATAGGTCATTTCATTAGCAATACTTATTCTCCACCCAGGAAAATTGGGTTCCAGGGAAGACTATGACAGCTATCTGTAAATGAATCCTGTAGCCCTTGACCATGCACAGGAAGCTAATTTAGAAATACTGCCCTGGACGTAGACGTAGCACACATTGCGAAGGTTTAACCTGGCTTCAGTGATCCAGGTTATAATACTTGATTGATTGATAGATAAGTAGATAGATAGATAAATAGATTGATTGATTGAATGATTGATTGACTGATTATTTGATTGCTGAGTGATTGTGTGATTGATTGATTCATGCATTCATTCATTTTATTCTGTGGATTCCACCAAAGATAGTCTATAAATCCCTATTACGACTCAGTAATTTCTGATGCATTCCTTTATTGATACGTGAAAGTATTGAGGTGTGCATTCTCAGTATGGCAGTAATGTGAGTAGAAAGGTGGCCACTATACTGGGGTTGGAGGCTTCTCTTTTCGAAGAAGTGCAAATAATGCTCTTCAACATCCCAACGTGCTTTGTTCTCTCCAAGTAACCAAAGGATGGTGTAATTGGGATGAAGTGTCTTAATCAAGGACTGACAAATATGTTGTGCAGCTTTCTATGGGATGTATTTCAATTGGGGCTTGAGAGAAACACATTGCTAGTAAGTTCATGTTTGATCCGGCTTAAGTAAACAAATTCAAGATAAATTATTTCAACCAGATTGGTTCGAGAGGCATTTTTTTTTATTTCTCCGACTCATGCCATTGCCCAGTAATACCTTCAAACTCGCAGCCTGTCAATTCCAAAGTAAGACATTGGTAGTCTCCTCCCCAGGCGATCGGATAAATTCGAACGATCTTCGTATTGACGATTGCAGGATCGAACGACAAACGAGCCAAAGAACTCCCTCTGTAGTCTAATGTTAGCTGTCATACAAACATACATTTTAAAGCCCAAGTATAGTTTTGGTCGATCAGACAAAAAGTTTTCACAAAATATCCTATTATCACTCCAGACATCAGAAAACAACACCAAACCTATTGAAAATTGTTTATAATGACAAATTACGATATTTAAATTAAAGGAGAGCATCCAGTGGTATGCACATTACCTATGGGAAATCTCGGGGTCTCCCTCCCCCCAAGATTTTTACGTTTGAGTATTTTCTCAAAAATGGGAGGGTTCCAGAGCAATTATCATGGCATTGAGAGATCATATAGGTGTATCTAAAATATAATTGCAAAGAATTTCTTTTTTTTTTACATTTACCAAAACTATACCTTGGCTTTAATAATAATGTTAATTTATCAGTTATAAGGGGCCAATCGTCTTTACAGAAAGACGGTCAAGAGGCAAATAGATAATTCAGATACAGGCATATGATCATTAACATGCTTTGCTTCGCCTACACACTGTGACCCAGAAGAAACGGTGCACTAATTTTTTATCAAATATGTTGATTATGTCACCTTCATTATCCAAAATAAATTACTATTTTTTCAATTTGTCTGATAGCGTGCCTTTTTTTTTTAGCAATACAACATTTAGACTGACAATTTTCGATGAATAGTTTCCACTTTAGATGCAATTTTGCAAAGCAGTGCATTTCAGCTTTTTATGCCTCCGCAAGGAAGTTGCCGGAGGCATCATGTTTTCGGGTTATCCGTTGGTGCGTCCGTCCGTCCGTTACCGGTTCTCGCTACCGCGATAACTTAAGAACCCCTGTTCGGATTTTGATGTAACTTGGACCAAGTATGTACTATGAGGCACCAATGAACTGATTCGATTTTGGAGCTGAAAGGTCAAAGATCAAAGGTCACCGGGCGTAAAATATGTCTGTTTTGGGCTCGTTACAGTGATAACGTGAGAACGGCCAATCGGATTCTCATGTTACGTGGGTGAAGTATGTATTATGAGGCACCAATGAACTGATTAGATTTTGGAGTTGAAAGGTCAAAGGTCAATGGGCCTTAAATATGTCAGATTTGGGCTCATTTCTGTGATAACTTGAGTATGACTGGTCCGATTTTGATGTAACTTGGGAGAAGTATCTAATATAAGGCACCAATTTACTGACTCGATTTTGGAGTTGAAAGGTCAGAGGTCAAAGGTCACAAGCCCTCATGTCCGAATTGAGCTCATTGTCGCAATAATTAAAGAACTGCTTATTGGATTTACTGTAACTTGGTCAAAGGTCACATGGGCTTATTAATCTCATTGGTCTTGCTATCATGGTAACTTGAAGCTTTTCAAATTACATCAATTGGATGGGAGTGCGAACTGCGGAGGCATACTGCTCTAGGTCTATATACACTGTAGCGGTAATGAGGCATCTATTGAGGGCGTCCCAAGGAAATTACAGGTAAACTAGCGCTCATATACCAAATGTACATTGGCTCACAAAAACGGCACTAAAATGGAAAGTACCCAACCAAAATAGAAGATCTTGGTGTCATTCTACCTACGAAAAATGGCTTATCCGATGAACTGAATAACAATGAGCAATTAATTTGGGAAATAACCGTAAATGTAACCATTGGGGGCCAGCTTGTATACGTCGTTTGATGCCTCCCCCCCCCAAAAAAAAAGTTTGTCGCCAGTATCGTTAACCCTAATCAGGCTGGGCTTTTTTGGCTGTGCTATATCTGTATCCAAAATCGGCGAACATGTCACCCATGACGTAATCTACAAGACTATACAGCTACTTTCTCTGAATTAATTTCATATTAAAGCCCAAGTTTAGTTTTGGGGATTGTTTTATTTGAAAGCTTTATGCCCAAAGTTGATATCACACCAATAACAGATTCTGAATGTCTTTCGTCTTTTCATAATTAAGTAATGCAAAATCTCGGGAGGTGGGGACCCCGAGATTTTTCGGTACCCCCGAGATTTTCAACTATATTTTACATTATAAGGGTTGATCAGGTGTTAAGGTTACATGAGTTATACCTCAGTTGGAAAGAGCAGAGTCCGCTCTTTTTGAAAAAATCACTATTTGTTTTGTACACAGTGCAAAATTCTGTCCTGTTGCGCGACAGGACGGAATGAAATTTCATCAACACTTTTTTTTTCAAAGAAGTAAAACAAATTGGTTTAAGTTTTTATTTATTGTGTTTAAGGAATGTTTAAAATCACATACAGTGTGTCCCAGAAAAAAAGGAAACCGAGATTGATGAAGATATTTTCATATGTTAATAACAAATATGACAAAACAGTCGTACATACTTGGAAAGCATATTTTCTCTTCTTTAATTTGATACCAGTCCGCAGAGATTTCCATTCACGCATGACTGAGCAAAGACAATCAGAAGGGACACAGGTATAAAATTTGAAATTCAAACTGTCACACTTGAATGTATTCAGAATATCTTCGATATTGAAGGACATCATTAAAAAGCCTATTTTATATTCTATCGTATGATACCTCATTTATGAAAAATGTGCGATGCATGAGTGAGAAAAGACAATTTGAAATGATGCTTGTTTTCAGAAATGTTCCAAAATGCATTCATTAACTCTGCTTTCCGGATTTGTCAGCCAGCAACCAAGAAATTACCTCGCTAACAAGATTCGGAGCCTATTGTTGTGCTCGAAGGAAGATATTGTGTGAAGTCAGCTGTGCATGAACCTTTTGTTCAGCTTGCCTGAAAAACTCAAAATGTATTCATACTGAAAATCACGCTAAAACAGGCATGTTTTAATTTTACTTGTTATTCGTTTTTTACGCATGAGGTGTCAGATAAAATTAGAAATATTGAATATATATGTCATGCTTTTATTTCTTAAAAATAATTGCATTTACTACCCTGAAAATGCACTCAAACATGGAATTTGTGCGTGTAAATGAAATTTTGGTAGCATCAATATTCATTGTTTTTATTCGATCATGCGTGAGCAATGAATAATATGTTGTGTATCAAATGAAGATCAAATCCTAAGATATTGTTTATTATGATGGAATATTTTTGCCATCAAATTCGGTTTCCTTTTTTTCTGGGACACACTGTATATCGAACACCATGGAACATGAACATGAAAAATATAACCTGTTAAGAGAATAAGAATACAATAAAAAGACATAATTTCTCACGTAAGTAAGTTATTGAACTGTTACCATGGCAATGGTCGTATAGTTATTGTTTTGTTGTAAAGTTGATAAATTAATGAACATTTTTCATTTCATCCATTCTCATTCTTTGTTGCATTTGGAAATGCTGTCAAATTGTGCCTACCCAAATAAAGCTAAAACCTGAAAACGCCACAGGACGGAAAAACAGTTAAAAATACACATTTTACCTAAAATTGAGAAGGAAATAATTTTGATGGTACAGGAATGTCAGGAAACTAATCATTGATAGTTTATTGGAGCCTGATAGATAAACTACATTTTACTATTAAAAATGTAAAAATTATTGCACCTAGGTAGGTCATAATGCATTTTTGACCAAAAACAGGATTTTGTTTTTAAACCCAAACATGCAAAACAGATACCAGTACTAATATCATTAAATAAATACTTTTTCATAAATCTTCAAAATATTCTATGGGTATTTTGTAATTTTGAATTATATTATTTCCGCCCTGTCGCACTGTGAGGGCGCTGTTCACATTTCAAATGCCGGTTTACGTGAAATAAGAACGTGATCATGAAGGGACATTGTACTCTTTCATACAATACAGAATCTCTGCTTTCATATAATATACAAGTGTCCACATACATTTCATTTTAAAAATTTATCTTCTGGGTTTGCTATTTTTGGCTCGGACTCCTCTGTAATCATTAAAAGCGTAAAATCTATTAATTTCAACCAGTGAAAGTAAAAATAATCATACATTTATAAATTTTTGACGGAAAGCATAATTTGTAGTAAAAATATACAGACAATCACGTTTTTGGCCGATTTTTTTGTGTGACATGCCAGTGCGGAATGTAACGTAACTTCAGATCCACGTACTCGGACGTCGCAGATTTGGTCTAAAAGAGGCACGAGATTCGAGAGAAAAAAGTCATGAAACGCTGCAGTAACTGAATTGCGCATTGCTGACATATTGCACGAAACGTCTTGAGAGGGGTTGGGGACGGAGTCTGTCCCCAGCCTTTTCAGGGTTAATTTTTTTTTTCAACAGAACATTGATATTGTACAACCATCATTTTCATGAAATTCATTAAATATATTTTAAAATAACTGCTTCAATAGAATTCTTATTTTGTACTTATAGAGGCAATTTTTGGCTATACAAGAGCAACACATAGTTAAAACTGTACATCTGCACACTGTGTCAGCATGTGGATTTGGTTCTTTATGTTCATTTATATTTGCTGGAAATTTCCTGGGAATAACGGAAACGTACTTACGTTTTCTTTCATCCGATCTGGCGCCTGTACGAAAAGACTACTCCCTGCTTTGGCCCAAGCGACGCTGAGTCGGGATAGCCAACCCTCTTGGCCATTTTCTTCACATTTTCTCGTCATTACACGGTTAATGTTTTGACCAAATTCAAACATCACCTGGACAGAAATTAACAAGCAAGACATAAGGGGCCAAGTGGGGAGGGGCTCACGGAATATCTTATCTTATCTTATTTAAGAACACGCCAAAGAACGATGGCATCTAATGGATAAACTATTTATAATAGCACAAAATCGAGACATGCAGCCCTGATCGACTTGCCGAGCAAATTTATGAATAATTGAATATACAGCGTGTCCCCAAAAATGTTCCTCTGATAGACTGCTAAATTTATTACAAAAAATCGAGTATAATTCTAAATTTAGTGTTCAGATGTAGAAAGCCCATTTTATTTTCTAACTTCTGTGAAAATTTCATTGGTCTTGTTTCATTGGTTTTGAGTACACAATCCATTATGTAACAGCAGTGCTTTTCAGTCCATTCCAAGTTTGCAGTGCAACATCAGTGCATCAACCTGAATGGAAATTAGCTGGAAGAATGTGCAGGAGAACAATAAAGGTTTACAAGCTGCATATTGAAGAGCAAATTATAAATGGAACACACCCTGTCAAAGAAAACATGACCAGAGGAACTGAATTTTGATTAGTTTTATTTTAAAAAGTGAATGAACTTGGCTTTAGTTACTTAATAACGACAATAACACAGTCATTGATATAAAAGTGAAGCATGGAATAATGCACGTAGTGTGCATTTCTTTTCAGCAAACTTGGAATGAGCCGGAAAGCACTGCTGTTACATAAGAACCTGTGTATTCAAAACCAATGAAGCGAGACCTTGCGAGACCTTTGAAATTTTCACAGAAACGATTATTAAATCGACTTTCTAAATGTGCAAACTTAATCCAGTATAAAACACGATTGTAGTACAGGGCCCTGGGAACGAGTGCACAGACCCGCTGCAAAAGCCGCTTATTCATTTTGACCAATTTTGGACCGCAGAGTCGACCTTTTCAGCTGTTGATTTGGCCCGAGGAATTAGCCCGT
>JZLH01S0100352.1:47369-57627 GCA_001188425.1 Eucidaris tribuloides
AATTCGCCAAGCTTAGTCAATATAACTCTAACCGGACAGGACTGATTGTTAACATCTCATGTATTGAAAGAACAATAACCAAACATATGTACCCAAAAGATCACCATTTATTATATTGATGGGGAATCCTCTTCAAGAGAGCGGAGCGAGCGAGGCAAAATTTCTTTCGCACGAGCAACGCCGAACCCCTTCAAACCTGTACGTCCGACCCCCAAAAGACTCAACCTATAACTGAAACAAGTAATGCCTCCGCAAACTTTTACTGCAGTTATTTCAAGATTCATCCTTTAGCTAGCAAGCCCATAGTAAATTGAAGTACCGGCCACAGAAAAAAAAAAAAAAAAAAAAAAAAAAAGAAAATAAAAAAAAAAAAAAAAAAAAATCACAGAGATTGACATAAAGCGCTAAAATGAAAACCTCTTTGTCTGATGTACGTCCCGAACCCGCTCATATTTTTGCCATATTTTCTATCTCATATTATGCCTGTCTGTTATGTGTAATGATGACCCAAGTCACAGTTATGAATACTGGAAAAATCAAAAACATTCGTTTCATTAAATCAAAGAATATGGCTCGTTAGATTGCCGAAGTAAACGTCGACCTTTATGAAAGATTTTTTAATTTTGACCAAAAGGTTTACTATTTTACGGAAATGCCCTAAAGTCAAATTCATTCACTTTTTGAATGGAAACCAATCAAAGTTCAGTTTCTTTGGATGTGTTTGGTTTTAAAGAGTGTGTTCCACTTATGGCTTGTTCTTCAATATACAGCTTGTAACCTTGTAGTGTCCCCCTGCACGTCCTGTCACCTGATTTCCATTCAGGTTGATGCATTGATGCACTGCGAACTTGGAATGGGCTGAAAAGCACTGTTGTTACAAAATAGACTGTGTATTCAAAAGCAATAAAGCGAGACCAATGGATTTTTTAAAAAGAAATTAGAAATAAAATGGGCTTTTAAAATCTGAACACTGACTTCAGAATGACTTTTGATTTTGATTTTAATTCAGCAGTCTGTCAGAAACACCTCAGCACGTTAAAGAACCCACACACTTTATCGAAAAGAGAAGGTTGAAAATCCGGTGTTGTGGTCACATATGTAAAACTACACGGAACTGGATGCCTGAGGGTAACAGTGATTAAGTTCACTTTTCTAGTCCCTGTCATCCGAAATGATGACAAATCAATAATGATAATAATAACAGCGACATTTTTTTCGGCACACACTGTTTAACGGTCACAGTACTTAGATTTAATGTGATTTTAAAACTTACACACAGTAGAAGTTGAACTACACATTTTGTTGTGATTTCGTTTCATTATAACATTTTTGAAATTTTCAGTCATATCTACTCCAATTTGGAGTGAAATCCAGTCCAATTCGGAATAAAATCTATTCCAATTTGGGGTGAAATCCACTCCAATGCGGATTAAAATCTATCCCAATTCGGCGTGATATCCACTCCAATTTGGAGTAAAATCTTTTTCAATTCGGTGTGATATTTTTATTATTATTATTATTGCTTTGTCATCATTTCGGATGACAGGGACTAGAAAAGTGAACTTAATCACTGTTACCCTCAGGCATCCAGTCCCCGGGTAGTTTTGAATATGGATATGTGACCACACACCCGGCGTTTTCACCCTTCTCTTTTCCGAGTGAAAGTGTGCGGGTTCTTTTTTACGCGTGCTGAGGTGTTTCTGTCTCAACACGGGCACCTCCGCTTTACTCCTATCCGATGACGGCGCCCCCCCGTCCCCGCCGGTGGGGATAAAGTGCCTCTCACCCCACAGCGACCAACCGCCATGGCCCGACGTGGATTCGAACCTCGGACCTCTAGGTCGAGAAACCGAGTCTTATCCACTGAGCCATGACGCCTCCAATTCGGTGTGAAATCTGCCAAATGAAATCTAGACTATATCGAAATGAAAAATTGGCTATTAACTCTTTTGAAAGTAGAACTTCAGTCTTGCGGAAATCATAAATATATATTCTCAATGACGTGGAGATTCCATTCTTTTACAAATAATAGAATAATATGGTATATTGGGGTATCATCGTTGAGCAGGATTAGTAAAAAAAAAGGAAAACAATGAAAAAACTGTTAATGATAGTAGGGGTCTTGCTTTGGCGTTGGGGTGGCAGCGCTTACATCTGGTGACTGTCCTTTGTATGTAAGATTATTTATCCTTGTTATGCGCAAGATTGCGAACTATACCATATTAGAAATAATTAGAACAATAACAACAACGATAATAATAGCTTTGAAGTGTTTTACCCGGGAAGCTGTCCGATCACTATGCAGATAGAGGATCGATTGGTTATACCCCTCCACGAAGAAGGATACGAAGAACACTCGCGTGAAAAATTCATCTCTCTCACCTCCCCCTTGAAGAAGCAAACCCGAAATTATCATACGTTCCGGAAACATCACCTGGATGGAGAAGGAAATAAATGCGACATAAGTAAATCAATCAATCAAAACATGCGTACATAAAAATAAACAATTATAAAAATAGCAATGAACTAATTATCATCAGATATACTGCACTGTAAAAACGGTGTTTAGCGTGAATAAACACATTTGTTAGTACCATTTTGCGAACATGTTACCCCACTAAACGACGTGTGTCAAATCACTAACCATCGGTGCCCATTGTGTAAACACTAAGTATCAATAATCTAAACATGTCCTGTTTAAAGGCAGTGGATCTCATTTGCAAACATTCCCACAGACCAGGAAAAGATAACCCATGCCCTTAGACTATTGATGAAGGGCATGTCTGTGAAGTCTGGGAGTCAGTAATTGCCTAGAATTTGAAAATTTACGAAAGAAAAACAATAGCCGTTCAGAGTACGTTCTATGGTAGGAATTTTTTCTCACGAGAAAAAAAAAATCATATCAGAGTCTAACAGTCACTATAATTCCACTAAAACTGAGTTTCTAGCTCCCATATTTTGCAAAATATTCTCAGATTGCATCTTCTTTAAATGCCACTGTATTTACACAATGTTAATTTTTACTAATGCAAAAGAGATGCCCTGCCTGTAGACACATTTTGCTATCACTTTGTAAACAATGCTGTTTAATTGTTTAACACGCTTTTTACAGCATATCCTATTAAGAGTCAGTCATTTAATAGATAACCCCGTGAGTGACGTTTACACAAATGACCCTTGAATTCTTCTGTTTTATTGACTGTCGTGTCTGTGTTCATGTAGTGTACCCAGAAATTAAAGCCACGGGCAATGATACTGCGGCAGACACAAAATAATGCACAATAATTTGTGGCCAAATATTCCAAGTACTGTTACCTCACGGGACATGTGGAGAAGAATGGGGCATATCATTTTATCGCAAAATAGAATGTTAGTGGCACATTTCTGTAATACTCCAAATTTAATTAGGAATGTAAGGAATGAAAATTAAGTTGGATAACAATTTTAGCTGCTGTTAATGCATAATAGAAGTGGCGTGTTGGGGTTTCTTTCTGTGAAAAAGGGTAGCTGCTTAACGACAGAAAATAAATATCAGGCAGAAAATTTGACCTTACACTGTGTGCGAGTGCATTTGTGCACGTCTGCAAGACTTGCGTAAAAAAATATGCTAGCCCACAAATAAATATTAAAGTATGTAAATTAACTAATTATTTATTTGATTACTAATTTTACAAGTAAATATATAAATAGTTAAGTTAAGAAATATATGAATACATAAACAGGTAAAAAAAAATAAACGAATACTTATATTAGTAAATCCATGAATGAATGACTTGGCAAGAAAACAAATTCATATTAGTACCGTGACTTAATTCAGCACTCCACCCCCCCCCCCAAAAAAAAAAATATATATATAAATATATATATATAAATATAATCAAATGTGAATGAATGCAAACACCATGGTAGAATGCCTCAAGCTACATATACATAGGAGCCAATAATAAAGCAATTATAAATTAGTTTAACTTCATGTACTACAGATCTGTTTCGTAGGAACAGCAAGAAAGCTGCTCCCACTCTTCAGGTACAAGGTGAAGTGATACTATTGTATTACAAGTCATTTACAGGAAAATCATGAATGACTGAGATAGCATAACAGTACACAAAACTAGAGATTAAGATTCATTGTTGACAGTCTGGGCGGATTAGGTAACTGTGGGTCCATCGGTGTGCGCTATTGCTTTGATGTACACAGAAAGATTTGGTCCATGCCGCAAGGTGTCGTAGCCTCATTTCTGCTATATTCAAAGGTTCCTAAATCCTGGCGGCAGATAATGAAGTACTTCTCAGTTATACAGAGGTTGCATCTTTTTTAAGCAGTTGAGTAAGCTTACATTTCTTTAAGATTTTCCAAGGATTGAGATATGTGATTGTTGCTGTCTTTTAATCTTCCAGACGTATTGGCTTAAAGCTGTGGCGTCCTGTATGCTTGTTGTTGAAGCTGCTTTTTGTCCACTATGTCTCGTTTTGAATGTGTTTTCGGTGTGACCAATGTATGTTTCCATTTTGTTGTGTCCTCTTGTTACCGTAGCTTGTAACCACGCTCTTCTTAAACATTCCCCCCGCAATTGGGCATTTTGCGGGATTCCGACAGTTGCATTCACGGTTATTTTCCTTTGTGTCCTTCTGCGTTTTATTTTGCGTAGTATCTGCTTGTGTGTCTGAGACATCGTTTGTTCATATTCGGCATGCAACTGTAGCTTATTTTGACTTGTTGCGATTGATGACTTGTGGAGTGGAATATCCGGTGAAAACATTTGTCGATGACTGGAGAAATCGTTTTCCAGAATTGGTTTTTACATTGCACTGTATGGCGGATTAAACCAAGTATTTTCCTGTGAATGCATTCCGTTTTCTGCCTCGGTGGGTGGTTGTGGTGTGTATTTTAGCTGTAGTCGTATCCACTTTTTGTGCGCTTCCTGGTATGGTGTGCGCTTCTTTGAATGTATGTTGCTGGAGGAAGATGCTGGACAGGTCGTTTGTTGATGCTTTCGGGATGTTCCTTATAATTGATGGGGGTGGGTTCGTCTTGTGGATGTAGAGCGGCGAGTTATAGGTCATGACGGTTTATATACTCCTTTGTCGAGATCTAGGGTTATTCAGAAATCTATTACTTTTTGTTAGCATCGATTGTGATTTTCAGTCCAAATTGTCAAATGTTTGGCAAATTCTTTGTTTGATTTGTTCGGTCTGTCTTGGTCTAAGATTGGCACACAGCGAGGCCATCATCTCGTACACGAGATGGATCTCATCACAACAAGCAAGAATACACCAAAAATAAAACCAAGAAACACAAGGGA
This sequence comes from Eucidaris tribuloides, assembly GCA_001188425.1. NCBI lineage: Eukaryota > Metazoa > Echinodermata > Echinoidea > Cidaroida > Cidaridae > Eucidaris > Eucidaris tribuloides. The sequence continues at coordinate 52,673 of JZLH01S0100352.1, forward strand.
AAATAAACCGTGAACAACTGTGCGAATCCCGCCAAAATGCCCAATTGCGGGAAATGTCTTACAATAGAGTCGTGTCACCAAGCTAACCGTAAAAGAGAGGACAACAACATAAATTGAAAACATAATTGCACACCGAAAAACATCAAAACGAGACCATAATGACACAAAGCAGCCATTCAACAACAAGCATATACAGGAACGCCACAGCTTTAAGCCAATACTCGGAAGTTAAAGACGCAACACATCCATACTCAATCCATTGGAAATCTTAAAGAGAATGTAAGCTTACTCAACTGCTTTTCAAAAATGCAAGCCTTGTAAACTAGAAGTACTTATATGCTGCGCCGCCCATTTAGAACTTTGAATACAGAAATGAGCTAACCACACCTTGCCAGCATTAGGACAAATATCTTCTGTGTAACATTCAAACAATAGCGCCAACCCGAATTGACCACAGTATTAACACTAATCCGCAGACTGTCAACAATGACTCTTAAATCCTAAGTTTTGTGTACTTTTTATGCTATCCAGTCATTCATGGATTTCCTGTAAATGAACTTGTAATACCAATACGTACTCACTTCACCTTGTACCTGAAGAGTGGGAGCAGTCTTTCTTGCTGTTCCTACGAAACAGATCTGTAGTACATGAAGTTAAACTAATTTATAATTGCTTTATATATAAATATATACAGACTGATGTCAAAATTGTGAATTCCTTTACTTGAATAAACGGCTCTCTGTCCTGTGGGTTGGGTATCCAGGACGAATTCCCGTAAAGTCTCGCGAAACGCGGTGCGTGATCTTCATCAAGCTGGCTGCTAGCTGTGACGTCAGCATCAGATATCCATCCAGCCTCCATGCCCAACGGAAGAATGCAGGTTTCTTGAAACAAATGCAGTTGTTTTAAATAGTGGGCTATTTAATGGAAGATCACAGAACCATTGTAAACACTGCGAAAACAGCATTTTAAACATTGTGAAACTTTGATATTTGGCATACAAGATAGTGTTTGAATGGACAAATAGACACCATCGAACACAAAATTAAATAGACAGTCTTACTACCACTTGCAAAATATGTACAGATCAATATCGGTTATAACTGAACGTCTTATTTCCAAAAGTTCTATAACACAGCAGTGTATATGGGAAGGCTGTAATGGTCACTTTATTGTTTTGCACTGTTTAAAATCGATTAGTGAGTGTTTTGAACTGCCGTTTTTCTAGAGCTTCATTTTCAGGGGTTATAATCAGAGACACTAGTAGCATGATGGTTACAGCTCACAAGGCCGAGCGCCCACGAGGCCGATTTCTTCATATCGAATTCTCTATAATCAGGATGTTTGTGTACGCCAATTAAAGACTATCCTCTAAGAATGCTCTTCAATGGAGACTGAAATAACTTGGACTATTTTGACTGAGTGGCAGGTAATAACAATAATCCCTAATTTGTTGATATAGGTGCAGGTAAAATAACATATACCCTACTTTGCCCAAATCCCCCTTCCACACTTATTTTGAAAGAATCTGCAAGTATTATAGTTCACATATGTTCAAATCCTCAGGTAACTATTATTCTTTTTTCAATAAGAGAATCCTCTTGCACATTGGACTAAAATATAATGTTACGTTGATTGAATTCTTTTAGTTTATCATCTATATGCATGGTATCTCGGGGTAGAATAATTATATGAAGGATGGTGACATTTGACCTTGGCAATAATATCTTACATAAGAAAATGTATCGTGCTACCTTTGGGACCACAAAAGATTATGTTTCTTCTAAATAATTTCTCAGTTGAAATTTTTCTGAAAGTATTTCAGTCAACAACTTGAAATTCAGTGTGGTAAAAGGTGTAATATTCAAAATTATTTGGGCAAAGTTTCATTTCATAAAAAGTGCTTTTCATACAGGCACTACTTAATGTCGGAAAAGACAAGTAACGTATGGGACATTTTTTCCTCTATTGAATTAATGTGGAGATATTGATTTTTAAGGGCTTGGGGCAAAATTTATTATGGTTTATAGAATTAGAATTAATTGAAAAACTTACACCAACAACCACTTATCCCGTTGCACATAGAGTTATCAAGTAAGAAAATGAGTATACATATTTTCACCAATTGAGGGAAAAGTTGCCATTCAAACCTCTCTGTATATTGATCCAACATTGTTTTTGAGGTTTCTAGTTTATATAATGTGGATGACACGGTAGTACAGTATTTGTACAAAGAGGGGACATCAATTTTACATAACACTTTAGTAGCCCACAGTGTAGTCCCACATGTAGCATTTCATGTATGGTTACTGATTCTCCTAGAGGGCGGTGGTGAAGATCAAACTTTAGGGTAGAAATGGTGATCCCCATTGTTTCTTCATGACCCATTGCCAATCAAACCACTAAATGTAAAACAATTTCAGAAAGAGTTAATTTATGTAGTTTCTGGTTTGTCCATTCACGTTGTGTTGAAATGTCCCATACGGAACACAATGTCAAATACGTTACATTTTTTAATTGTCTTAAAAAAGTCTAATTGAATTTTCAAAGCTTAAAAGGGCACTTTACTCTCAAAATGAATAAATTTCAACATCTCAGAGGTCTAAAATTCTAGAGGGAAAAAGTCCTCAATTTGTTACGTATGGGATACCTTATGCCTGGACAGCACCTCATTTGCATGATTAATTAATGCTCAACTTTCTGTGCTCAATAAACAGGATGATAAAGAGTTCATGTCCATAATGTATATGAATTAAATATTCGATGTCTCCCTGTGATTTAACATGAATTTTTTAAATTGTCCCAAACGTAAAGCCAAATTTCACTTTTAGTCAAATTAACCCCTTGGGATTTGCATAAATTTGCATGATATCATGTTGAATTCTACAGAAGTAAAAACTTTAACTCTTTAGCTTTAAAATGGCATTGCACGTTTTGTAATTAAATCAAGATGGAATGTTGACACCTGAGATTACGTTATCTTGGACTTGACCAATAACAGAGTCTTATTTACCCAGGGTAGCCTCTACAGTGACAAGCACTGTTCTCCCAGAGGGCCCCGCAACTACTATTATTACCCTGATCACTGGGATACAGTTCTAACCTGCACAAGATGGGTATTATAGCTGGACTTGAACTTACTACCCTTAGATTGGGAGACAAGCGTTCTACTGCTCGGCCATGACACCTCATAATGCACATATAATGTAGATAGAAATTTGCGCCGTGCACTTTCATAAACACAAGTGTTGTCATCGTTGAGCATAAAATCCCCCAGGTTTTTAAGTTAATAAAAGCAACATGAACTTACCAGGAAAACGATTTTGATGAAAACCTTCACAATCTGCAAATGAAAAGGTAAAGGAAAGGGAAACAACAGTAAATCATGTTACGATTCATAAACAAAATTTCGTGACTAATTGTTTTCTTTAAATTTAATATTTCTCTCTGTTACTTTTTGAATGCCATATTCCACAACTATCTCTGTACAAAACCCATAATCCAGTAATTGAGCAAACAAAGTCGTTATGCTAGATCTGTTTCACAGGTTCATTATTCAACTTCTTATTAAAGATTGTGTCAGGGAGTTGCAAGTCCATTACTTCCCTTCATTATCAATACCGAACGGTAGTTTAGTATCTACAAATGGTGTGTTGAAAGTTTGAGATCAATACGTCATGGATTTGTTGTTTTATGAGTAAAACTAATAACGACATGTTACCAGAATGTTGTTCTTTCCGTGAGTTTAAATTTTGCTCAAATTGCGAATCGCGGTTATGTGTACTGTCGCAAGAACAGCGGAGCACACTGATTGGTTAAACAGCTAAACTCCGCGCGACCTTCGGCTAACGGCTGATCGGACAATTTTGGAATGGGCCGTGCACGTCGACGTCACTGTAAATTTGAAGTTTAATTGTCCAGATTTTCACCAAAACTACGTATTCTACCCAAAGGTTCTATGACAGGTGTTTATTTATGCTAATCTTCACGTTGTGAACGAATTGAGCTGATTTCATTCATTTTACCGTTTTCGGACGTGCAAATCCCTTACTCTGTTTTTAACGTATGCCATCTGAGTTAACTATTAGTAGTGGAGCCAGATAACCCCAACAATCGTTCAGTTGATGATACAAGCATGAAATTTGGCACAAATGTACAGTTATGGTCGCTTTTATAGAAAAAGATCCTGGCCACGAAAAATTCCAAAATGGCGGCCATTTTCCAAGATGGCTGCCAGATGACATCATTATGAGATAATTGCCAGGTTTTTTGTCCGATATTTGTCAAAATTGAGTAAAATTTCAACTTTAAACTTGAGTGAAAGAAGATCATAGGAAGCTGAAGGTGAGCAAAAGGTCAAAGGTCAGAGGCAGGGGTCAATGACCTTTCTAAGACACAATGTTAAGTTTTTTGAGCAAGTTTCCTATTAATTTCCATAACCTTGCCTTTCTTGCACAATTGTGACCAAACTTGGATGGTAGATGTCTCGTAGGGAGCTGAAGGTCAAATAAAGGTCAAGGTCACCTTCAGGTCATGGCCATTTTAAACCCAGATTGATTTGCTTGAGCGAGTTTCTATTATGGCCCATAACTTTGGCTCCATTTACAAAGTTGTGACCAAACTTTGGTGGTAAGATGTCTCATATGAAACTAAAGGTCACCAAAAGGTAAAAGGTCACTGTCAGGGTTCTAACACGACCTTTTTGAGTCCAATGTTATTTTTGGGGTGAGTTTCTATTATGTCCCATAACTTTGCTCCCATTTGCACAATTGTGGCCAAACTTGGGTGGTACCTGTCTCAAAGGAGGCTGAAGGTCACTAAAAGGTCAAAGGTCACTGGCAGGGGTCAAAGACCTTTTTGAGCCTACTGTTATTTGGGGGCAAGTTTTTGTTATGTCCCATAACTTTGCCTCCATTTGCACAATTGTGACTAAACTTGGGTGGTAGATGTCTCAT
>JZLH01S0100352.1:86139-100582 GCA_001188425.1 Eucidaris tribuloides
TTCTGCACTTGAGCATGATGTGACAACTACCCTGAGAGAGATTGGAACCAGCAGCAATCTCCACTGGTTTCTCCAGAGAGACAGTATTATTAAATGGCCAGTACAGTGGAACTTCTGGAAGAACCTCTAATTATTGTGGACTCTAGTAACAGCAAATACCGAACTCCATTGAAAATGTTACATATTGATCATAGAAAGGGGAATGTGGTATAATGCAATTGATCAGAATAGGTAGTAAACCGAACTGTGAACAGGAGCTGAATAAAGACACACCTGCATACCTAAATGGAGAAGTTTGCTGTGTCCTTCATTTTAGACATGCTCAAAATGCTACCAAAGTGACCCCAATGAATGGTAGAATGGTAAAACATTCATGAGTGCATTCCCTCACTAGTATCCTACACGCGGCCCTACCAGACAGCACATGTGTGCTAATATTACTGTGCTTGAAGAGACTATGTTCAGCTCTCTCATGTGTGCCTACTATTAAATACATGCGCGTACAGCTATAGGCCATATAGGTATTTGATTTCACTGTTAACGCCACTAAGGGTATCAAATTAGTGGATTTCTATGTTCACGCCATTTAGGGTATCAGAATTGGTGGATTTCCCTGTTCACGCCACTTAGGGTAGCTTTTTTCACATGTTACGCCATTTAGGGTTGCGTATTTGGTTATATACATCACGCCATTTAGGGTCCATTTCTGAGCTTCTCGGACACGGGTGGGATACGGGCCGTGTGGAGAGCGACCCCCCCGGGAGCAACACCTGTCCATTGTGTATTTACACATTTTCGAAGGAGGAGAAAGACGAGTTGAATTGCCCACTGCAACTCTAGACGAGAGATTGTAATCCCTCCATGTTGAAGGAAGAGTTCAGTGTTAAAGACATCTTTTAGCATTATGGAGTTTCAATTCCTTTTAAACAAGCTTTTGATGTCTGAGCTACAGTACATGACAGTGCTTGAAATGACAAAGACACTGTAATACAAAGCCTTAAAAAGTTATGTTGCTTCTTGCAATATATGTAAGCATGAATTTCACACATGATTTTAAGCATATGATAGACTCTTTATTGCAACACAGTAGTCTATGGGGGTAATGGGTTGTACTTGTCACTCCTAGATTTCCAATTGTTCTCAGGGGTGTGAGAGTTCAGCTGTTTGTTTTTGATTTTCAGCTTATTTTCAGCTTTTTGTGAATTTCCTCTGTTCAAAAGTATAGAAGCTTTTGCAATTTGAGCTTTTTTCAGCTCTGTTTAATTGTGGTCACTCACACCCCTGTTTTCTAAAGCACTAAATGATTGTTTTGAAGTACAGTTTTTTTAAATCTTCATTTTAAATGTTATTCAAAGACAACATAGACAGCATGAAGAATTGTAAGATAAGATCATACAAGATGAGATTGTTTGAAACTGGAACATTGTTTTATGAAGCCTTTAAAATGGCGAAGTGCGGATTTCGAGATTTGGAAACATGTAGGTGCAGGTACCTGTTCATCCCAAAGAAACAGTCTCAAGGGAATTCATGTCACGTTGTGAGGGATTGTAGGTACATTACATCCTGAGATCAGGGGTAAATAGAATACAACGTTAAGTGCACATCATCCATCAGATGCACGCGATTGGTGCAAAGATGAGTAGTGGTCTGTCTTTTTCTTCTTGTTTCTGAATGTTCGATCTTTCGACTCTCAATATCAAGACAAAATTGAGCAGTAAAGAGATGGATTCATGCACAGTCAAACTGTTCATTTGTGTTTGTTTGTAATAACATTTATCTTCCTTGTTCTTTTAACATTCAATTTCAATAGAAAAACTATAAGTTCATAGAAATATGCTTACATGTATTGACATTAGCTGTTCAGGATTGATTGAAATACATTGAAAAATGTATACCGTAGTCATGCAATGTAATTGAAAAAAAAAATGGCCTTTAAAGACAGGGTAAAATAGATAATTTGTCTTCAGGAAATCATTTCAGTAGCCACTATAGCCAGCTAAGCTGCTAAAATAAATGACTGCATAGATAAGAAGAGGGCATATATTCCCAAGAAGTGAGTTAGTTGACATGCCCCCAACACAGAAACAATAATTCTAGAACATAATTTGACTACTGTCGGGACTCGGGACAGAAAACAAACAAACAGACAAACAAACAAACATTACTTAATTTTAGGCTCAAGTATAGTTTTATTGATCAGACAAATTTTTCATAATTGTTTCACAATGTATGGTTGTGTCATGTCAGTAATTTCTCAAAAAGTGTTTCAGTGTGTGTGATTTTCAGGGCATTGGTAGATGATGGTGTATCAAAAATGCAATATTTAGTAGAAAAAAATATTTTTGACCATGTTCCAAAACCATTATCTGCCTTTAAACATCATTTCAAAACATCAGGGAACACAATAATAATTTCTAGAATGGAACAATTTTGAAATTCAGCCTCGAGCTGGAGATAAGTTTGTGATCAAAGTTGGATACTCAAAGTATGTAAATGATCATAGTACTGTTTTATCTTCCATTCTGAAGGATATGAATGTAGTCTTGATCACATAATCTACACATTACAGTGTATGTCTCTCAGATACTGTACATCTTGGAAAATTAACAATTGAAGACTTTCTCCTATAACGGGCTATTTATGGATTTATGGCTTTTATGATAATGCAATAAAATCTGTATACGCCATATATTTTGTGTCCACATATTTTCGCAATTTTGATTCAAGATGGGGAAATTGACGATTTAATTGTATTTACATTCACTTTGTACAGAAATATCAGGAAGTGGAAATTTTTGTGTTCACTAAGTCGTGAAATTTGCAAAAATAAAACCACCATGAAATATTCAGCGATACAATACTTGTGTAATTTCATGGCTGTATAGGCTAATGTGTAGCCAAGTGGGTTCTAAGATGGCATTTCCCCCTAACCCTAAACCCCCCCCCCCTCCCCTTGGTCAATATGTCAACAGGAGAAAACTTGTCGGTTGTCCGGCAGAAGGTCCCTAGCATACATGTATGTTCCTGGCAGAAGGGCCTTAAGACTAAATTGTCTCTAACTTGAAAACTATTGGCTCCTTTCACATAAAATCAAAGTAGCACAATATTTTTAGATCCTTCTGTCAGTCTGTTAAGTGCAAATATCAAATCCAGCAATATTTCTCAAATTAGAGAAAATTTACTGTTGCGTCCATTCTGCTGGGAACATATGCTCGGGTCCTCCTGCTGAACAACTGACGAAATACACCTACCCCTGCCCCTGTTCTGGAGAGGACATTAAAAAATCTTCAAATTATCATTCCTAGATTTTTGTGTAAATTCAAGCAAAATAAATTTGTGGAACCCCCTCCCTTGCTGAAAAATCATACCTATGCCGGTGCTTAATTCAATAAATAATTTGAATTCATGTGAATATAATGTAAATAGACCAAAAATTAGCATTGGGCGTCTGAGACTAAACATGTGAAGGGCAGAAAATTGTCAAGATTTGGCTGCTGGGTCGCAGAGGCTTCATCTACCAGACCCAACCTAATGAAAATTTTTCTGGAAAATTTCCCAGGAGGTGTTCAAACAAGCTTCATTCTTTCATTACCCGTGGAGTTTGCCGGCATGCCTGCGATGCCATGTCTTGTCTTAAAAACTTCATCACCTGAAGGTGTTTTTTGCCGCCACACTTTCAGGTCCTTTCAAATTATGAGTGCGAGTAAGTGACAACAACATGAGAATTAAGAGTACCTGCTCCTCTGCGTAGCTCAGAACCTGTTTATATACACATCAATTGCAGGAGAAAAGTGTACAACAGAACTTGTGAATGTACACTACTGGTAAATGACAATGCAGTATATTTTACTATTTACTACTGGGTTAAAACTTAGAAGTTGAAATTGTATTAGAAAACCCAACAATTAGATCCTCAGTTTAACCCGCTGGAGACGATTTGATTTCACTATAAGAGGCATATTCCATAGACCCCAACACAAGTTAACTTGTACTTAGTCTCCAACGGGTTAAATCTGAACAAAAAAAAATGAATTTCAAGACACATTCAACCTTCTACATTGTACCTGTGATTGTATTATGCAGTGATAAGTACATGTACATTACATGTTGGCCCCTATTGTAATGTGCATTTCCATGGAGGAACACTTTAAGAATATAAGAACAATTAATAAACTTGAAAAAAAAAATGAAAATCCTGTTGGAATGTGTATCTACATATAGTTCATATGATTAAGCAACAGGTGTCTCTTCGTACCACTTCTAGGAATGGTTTAACCGGTTGTAGACCAAGTATGAGATATCGACTTAGGCTGGGCTCTTTGATAAAGAATGTCGGTATAATAAATTTTTGGTATACTGATACCACTGAAAAAAATACCGTTAAAACCCAGTATACCGGCCTGTAGCAGGCGACTCGTGACTCTAGCAACTGCACAACTCGATGCTGTAAGCACTACACACACAACATCGATGGCAATGTGTGGGACTGAAGTCAATTATTGACTGACGGTAGGACACTTGAAACGATGTATAAGTGAAAATATTTTTAATATGAACATACCTCTATCATTGGTAATGAATATCAACAACAATAAACTGTTTGACTCACCAAAATACGGATTATAACGTCTTTATAAAAGAAATTTCCCTCCGCATATCACCCTCGCGCATGAAAGGAAAACGTGAGATCGCCTCGTTAGTTTCGCAGTCGGCGGCGGCTATTTCCGAATTGTGGACATACGCCCTCAACGGTAAATGACAGGAAAGGACAAAGGCCGCAAAATGTTAAATCTTTCCGTAGCGAGCGAGAGTCGACCAACGAGATTTGAGTTGCGACTTTGATGCGACATGTCTGTACATGTGAAAGCGGTCCGCAATCAGCAAATTCCGCGTGAATAATCAAAGAAATATCTCTTTCGGGGGCAATTTATTGTTGAAGGAAAGTTATGAATTGTAAATGGATGTTGTTACTTTGTCGATATATGAAAGAAAATATCGGAGAAAAACAGGATATCGGAAAAAGTCGATAAATGGCAATACCGGGAATACCGACAAAATAAAATATCATTAAAAAACGATATACCAGAAAACCGACATACCCTACTCTTTGAAAAATGTTTGTTATATAAAATATCAAATAGTCTCCAGTGGGTTGACAGAGTCTGTCCCAAATACGGAAAGAAATCTTTAAAACGGGATATTTTGATGGTGTAAACAGGGTCTGAGAGACTGTGTGTTTTTGTTGCCCTTCGGCATTCGATCATTATGTTGAAAATAGCTCCTCGTTGTCGTAACTGTAATCCACCGAGTCCGTGTCACTAATGAATTGAAAGACATCTCATTTAAGTCCATGAGCGTGCTGCTGTTTTATGATATCGTCCTTGCCTTGCATGAAGCAATGTTAATGTAGAAGTTAAGAAAAACGCTTTGTGAATATGTAGGTCCTGTCATAGATATCTTTTGTTAATTTTATACTATAAGCAAAATGATATAAAATGTAGTTGCATACATGTAAAAGTATGATATTTGGGGGTGATATTAACAGAAATGTTAATATTTTGAGAGAAATACTATTTTTTCTGCTAATGGAATGATCACAGAATCTTTCTATTAAAAACTGTACCTTTTCTCTTGGAGGATGAGTAATTAATTGAACAACCTCAATTAGACAAAAACTTCTTACATCAATTTAAACTCTCCTGGGATGTAATGTTTTGCTTCCTGGTAAAATAGAGTTGAGCAGGTCTTTGTGTCCAGGTATCTAGTTTGAAGTCATTACATAGTCACAACTTTTTCTTCTGTTCTTCAAAAATGGTTTGGCCACAGCACCATGAGATAACTAGTCAGAATAAGTGATTTGTAAGCTCCATTTAAGTACTAGTACCTATTTGGTTGTAGCCAGGGCAGGATAGATCCAAATCATTCTTCCTGAATGAAATATATCTTTCGTTAGGTCCTGCGTGTATAATGCTAATCGTTGTTGGTATACATTCATCATGCAAGATTGGTTTTTGTTTAACTTGGCTGGCGAGGGATGAGGTGTAGACCAGGCATCCAGGCTGTATCAATGCACTCCAGTGTGACTAATAAATCCTTTTGGCTAGTCGGAATTCATCAGGCTTTACGATGTGTTTCCTTTTGCTGTAATTTACTGGTCCATTCACGTAAACCATCAATATGGCATCTCAAAAGTATACAAGCGGGATTTGTAAACAAACGATGTCATTTTGTGCCAAAATGCGTTAATATTTACGAGCGCAGGCATAGTTGCAGAAATAAACAGCTGTAAATGCCTGGCAAATATGTTGGGAACTCGACATAATTACCTTGGTAGGAATCGTTGGAATGATATTGAAAGTAAAATATGATTTCAAGTTGACTTCTAGAATGGGAAGATATTCATCCTCAGTTTTTTTGTCAGTTTATTAATTTTTTATTTTCATGAAAGAAATGGATGTAAAGGACTGATGCTTGAATTTGATTAAAGGCAAGGTTCACCCTGACATCAAGTTGGTTTAAATGAAAGCAGAACAATGAGAGAAACATATTAATGAAAGTTTGGCGAAAATCCACCAAAGAATAACAGAATTATGAAGTTTCAAAGTTTCAAATTTGTGACGTCACATGCGAGCAGCTCCCCATATGTCACATAATATAAATTCCATAAATTTCAATTGTTAAATAGTTCATGATAATTGAATGCGGTTTTTTCATAGTTGCATGTATAAAATAATGTTTCGGATAATATATTGAATGCACAGGTAAAATCATTTTCAAATTTCTGAGAAAACAGCACTTTTATGGAATTTATATCACATGACATATGGGGAGCTGCTCGCATGTGACGTCACAAATTTAAAACTTTGAAACTTCATAACTCTGTTATTCCTTGGTGGATTTTCGCCAAACTTTGATTAATATGTTTCTCTCCTTGTTCTGCTTTTATTAAAACCAACTTAATGTCAGGGTGAACCTTGCCTTTAAGTGTTTTCCCTTGTTTGTGTATTAGACAAATTGACCATAATTTATTGGTAATTGCTGATACAGTGTGAGTTGAGTTGAGTGTGCCTTTTATGACCAGTACTCACCAGTAGTGTAATTAAACAAGAACATAAATAATGAGTCATGATAAGGATTTACAATAATGGCGCAAGGAATTCAAACTTCAACATTAGGTTGATGTAATCCACTAGCTTGTCTCTTACCTCATAGCTAATAACACCATTCGCAGATCAGTTTTTCCTACAAGTAATCTAAGTCACAAATTCCTCTCCTCCTCCTCCTCCTCCTCCTCTTCATCTTCTTCCCCATCTTCTTCCCCTTCCTCTTCCTCCTACCTTCACTTCTCCCCTCTCCCGCACAATATACCACTACTCCTGAGTCCTCCCCTTAGTCCCTATCTTCATCTTCCTCCTCTTCCTCGTCCTCCTCCCTTCTCTTCTCCCCTCTCCCACCCAATTCCTTTCTACCAATACTCCTAAGTCCTCCTCTTCCCTTTTCTCCTCCTCTTCATCTTCCTCTCCTTTCTCTTCCTCCTCCTTTCTCCCACCCAATTCCTTTCTATCACTACTCGTAAGTCTTCCCCTCAGTCCTCCTCTTTCTGTTACAACTCGTCTTCCTGTTCCTCCTTGTCCTCCTGCTCCTCTTCCTTCTCCCTCATCCTTTTTTCTCCCCTCTCCCTCTTCCTTTTTAGCGCCTCTTTCTTCGACACCTCATCGTCTTCTCCCTCCTCTCACTCTCTTTTCCCCCCTACTCCCTAAGTTACTTCCCCTTCCTAAGTTACCACCTTCACTCCTCACTCCTTTCCACCTCTCACCTCTTCATTCCCCCCTCCTCCTTGGACTCCTTTCCCCCTCCTCCCTTTTCCTCCCTACTCCCTAAGTTACTCTCCCCTCACTCCTTTCACCTCTCAAATCTTCATTTCCCCTCCTCCCTTTTCCTCCCTACTCCCTAAGTTACTCTCCCCTCACTCCTTTCACCTCTCAAATCTTCATTTCCCCTCCTCCCTTTTCCTCCCTACTCCTTAAGTTACTCCCCCTCACTCCTCACTTATTTGAACCTGTCACTTCTTCATTCTTCCTCCTCTTTGGACTCCTTTCTCTTCCTGTCTTTTCCTGCCTATTCTCCCTCACTCCTCACTCCATTTCACCTCTCACTTCATCCCCCCCCTCTCCTTACTCCATTTCACCTCTCATTTCTTCATTCCCCTCCTCCCTTTTCTCCCTACTCCCTATTAGTTACTCCCCCTCACTCCTCACTCCTGTCCACCTCTCACCTCTTCATTTCTCCTCCTCCTCCTCCTCCTCCTTGGTCTCCTTTTTCCTCATCCCTTTTCCTCCCTACTACCTACTAATCCTCCCCACACTCCTCCACCTCTCACCTCATACTTCCCTTCCTCCTTCCACCTCTCCATCCCCTTCCTCTCCATTTCCCTGCCCTTCTCTTCAATTCTCTCTCTGCATCCTTTCTCCAATTGCCACCGCAACCCCTACCCCACCTCCACTGGAATAGAAAATGTACACCATTCTCAATGTTGAAATCATTTAACAGAGCACTTTAATAAGTTATGCATGTAGCGTTACCCCTTTGACACATTGCCAGATCTGTACAACTCCTCCACCTTCCTTTGTCATGTTCATGTTTCATCTCCTTTGCAATTCACAAAATTATTTCAATCAATCACAGTCTTTGCTCATCGCTGTTCTCGCTCTCTGGAGAAATGGGGGGACATGCAGATGCATCTGCGACATCCTTTAGGAGTGATTTATTATTTATCGTCGCATTAATGCAAGAGGATGTGTTCATGGCAGAGCATAATAACCTCTTCACTTGAATCTGAAGAATGTGGTTATGTCCTGTTCATCATAAATTTGCACATTTCAAAGTGGCATTCAACATCACATAGAAATTCATTATGATTGATTTTGAGGTTCAATTCTTGCATTGCTCAACAGCTGACATCACACATATTTCACATGATCTCCAGACACCTCATTTTAGTGTAGGTTTTTTATGCCTCCGCAACAAAGTCGCCGGAGGCATCATGTTTTTGGGCTGTCTGTCTGACTAGCTAATAGGTCAAAAGTCAAAGCTAATAGCTCATTAAATGCCAAAAAAGCTGTTCAACTGGTTTCCATTCATTAACTTTTAGTAGTATTTAACAATTTTTTTCATGAGATTTGGTATGAAGGTAACTAATATAAAAATACAGCCTAAGTTTAATACCAGAGTATGTTGATCAGAGGTTGAATGTCATAGCTGATTAAATGTGAAAATATTTTTAAAATGATTTTTGTGGGATAATTTTGATCTCTGATTATGTAGGCCACAGAGCAATCAAAATAATAATAATAATAATAATAATAATAATAATAATAATAATAATAGCCCATTTCTTATATAGCGCATAATCACCGATTAATCTCATTCTCAATGCGCTTGGATATTATTACCCTGGTCACTGGCATCCAGTACTAACCTGCACACAGATGTGCACCATTTCCACTCCCTGGGGAGTATTCCTAGCTGAGCTGCCGAGAAGGCGCATCAAGCCAGACAAACCAAGTCATTCTCACCCTACCAGGTACCAATTTATACTCCTGGGTCGAGAGCAGCAAAGCAGATTAAAAATGTCTTGCTGAAGGACATTAATGCCAGGCGGGCGTTGGGCTCGAACTCGAGACCTCTAGATTATCAGGCACACGCCTTACCAATCTCGCCACAGCACCTCTGTATGCGTGTGTATGGTATCTGTACCAGGTGAGGGGATGCTACGCTTTGCGTTGTCTTTGTTTTTTCTACAGCTATACCCTGGACTTCAAACATCAGTATATTGAGTTCACACATAATAGGTGCATTCACACTTACAGCAAACTTCGCGAAGTTTCACTTCCCGAAGATTAACTTCGCAAAGTTTGGTAATGTGAACACAAACTTCCCGCGAAACTTCCTGCGAAACTTCTCGCGAAACTTCCCACAACTTTGTAGGAAATTTCCCGAACATCGAGAAACTTCCCGCGACATTTTGAGTGTGAACACAAACTTCGGGAAGTTATACGGTGAGCCTCAGCGCATTTCCGGTGTGGGGACATAATTAATGCGCACTGAACACAAACATGGAGTTGAATACGTTATGACTTGAGTATACCATGTAGCTCGGATATTTACGTGCGTTTTGTACGCAACAACATAAGTAGGCCTATATCCAAACTCATTCCATTTTTATGTGAGCTTGGTACTTTCATTAAAATAAATATGAAGTATAAAGGACATTGGAGCATCGCGGAAACAAAATTCCTGATCAATCTGTGGAGCAAAATCTCCGTACATTTTGATTGTTTCCACATGCGCAGTGTGTTTCAAATCATCGAGAAGTTTCGCGAGAAGTAAATCTTTTCAAAGTTTTACCCCAGTGTGAACGATCAAGCCAAACTTCGCGAAGTCTTCAAGATAAACTTCGCGAAAATTTGTAATGTGAATGCACCTAATGACACTTCCAAGCCAACACTGATAATGCTTATCTGTGGCTCTCATATTTCTGCTAATCAGAGAGTCAATGAAAAGTCTGAGAAGTCTTTGAATATTAATACCTGAAGCTTGTATGAACCCCCGAGTTCCTTCCATATTCTATAGCAAAATGTCTCCTTATATATTTTTCTTCTAGTCGTATTGATCAAGTATCCTTTCACACACACACACACACACACACACACAGGGAGGTGTCATGGCTTAGTGGATAAGACTGAGGCTTCCTGACCTAGAGGTCCGTGGTTCGAGTCCACGCCATGGCGATTGTGTCCTTGGGTACGGCACTTTTTCCCCAATACCCCATCCTTCAGATAGGACGTAAAACCAGAGGTCCTGTGCTGATACAAAAAACACATCAGCACGTAAAAGAACCCACACATATCATCAAAAAGAGAAGGGTGAAAATCCGGCGTTGTGGTCACATATCTACATGCGTTTCAGTTCATGGGGCTGGATACCTATGGGTAATAGTGATTAAGTTTGCTTTTCTAGTACCTATCTTCTCTAATGATGGCAAATCAATAATAACAGTTCTAAATCTGTGCTAACCATGTTTCTATGTTTGTTTCTCTTTTCTCTCCTCTGCAGTGGCAACGTCGTGATCGAAACCAAATTCTATGATGAGGAGCTTCTTGTAAGCACGTCAAGAGTACGACTCTACTATGTCTGACGTCTAGCAAACCCTCCCAGATTCTGTCCCTAAAAAAAGAAAATAAATCTAAAAAAAAACTTTTGATTGTAAATATATCTTTCCTAAATTTCAGATCTAATTTACTTTTTTCATCTCTATTGTGGGTTTCATGTAGTAATGTTTATTGTTGTAATAAACGTCTTATCTGAAGTTGAACTACTTTCTTACGTGTAAAGGACAAAAAAGGCAGTAGTCATCACAACTCAGTGACCATGTAGATAAAAGTTATTGAGTACCTCTTTCTCATGTAGCTGTTTAAAGTAATCGGAATGTGTTTTTCTGGACACATTTCATGTGCTTAATAGTGTATGAAACTCTTTTATATTAACAATAACGGTAAGAGGTTCACAGAAACTGGTTCACTGTAATACGTAGAACAGTAACCGCAGGTGGTTTCATTTCATTTCAAAGCCCTTCATATTTCAACTGTCAGTGGTGTCCCTTTCTCAACTGAATGCACTGTTATGTTGAAATGCATCTACTGATTTGTAGGGAAGCTCATTTACAACTGCAATAATTGACCATTTTTCTGTGAGTTCTGATTGTGAAAATGACATGGTATGAAGTGTCATTGCATTACTGGAGGAAACAGCAAAGAAGCTGACAACAAACAGACCAAACAGCCCTGTGTGTGGACATAATGAAGGTTTTCATTTCTTCTCCTCCCCCACCCTACCCCCATAAAAGAAACAAAACAAATGATCCTACAGACTATACATCTAGCTTTGACCCCCAATCATTTCACTGTCTGAATGTGTTTCAATTGATTTGGACTTGTTACAAGTTCTGAGACCAAGGCCGCTCTAAGATGCGACCTTCCCACAGGGTTTGTACAGGTGACTCAGACCAAGAGTGAGATTGAGGCCTCCAGGAATTGGTCTCAAGGCTGGCCTTGGACAACAACAAAATGTTGGTTGGAGCTGGGCAAAACTGCCCACAAGTTATGATCTGCATGAAGCTAATACTAAACTGTAAAACGCTGTGCTTTGGCGACGTGAAGCTTTCGCGAAGAGGAGCTGATGGCCATTTCGCGTGCATCAATTTTTCGCGAATCACGTGCACCGACCATGAAAAAATAGAATATAGCAAAATTGCTAGGAAAAAACATTTGGGTGTATAAAACAGAAATTATTTGTTTCAATGCCTCTAAAACAATGTTTTATCAAATGTAGAAGTGCATTGCGAGCATCGTTAGTGACAGCGCAATATTACTAGTATATCTCCAGTCATTTGACTTGTACGGTACCGGTCTTGTATCGATATTGGCATTCAAAAAGATGTGTAGACACAAGCTTTCGCGTGCATCTTATTTTTGCGAGTCTCAACTCGCGAACGTTAAATGCTTGCAAAAATTTGTGGTTTTACAGTACTCTGACATGACAGATACTCTAAATTTGTCATATTTGAAATTCATCATGCCAAATATCTGAAGATTTTTATGGATTCGTCATTCAATACAGAGAAAGTTTCCACATACAGCGAAAAAAAAAATTCGAGTCTGGCAAGTCACCAACCTTGCATAACCAACCCAACAACTCATTTATCCCACAAAATGTGGTTTCAGCCACGTGTTTGTCAACGTCATGTCCTCACAACCGACTGACACTAAAATTAGCCGAATAACAATCCCGATCTGTACATCAGTGTTACACTGGCCGTCAGTTATCAAACTGCATATGTATGAATACAAAACAAAAAGTGGACCACTATGAAATGGCCGCAATTAACCTTTTGAATACCAAATTCCCCATCGTCATGCTGCAGATGTCTAGGGCTTTTGTTAGTTTTTCATCTACGAAGGCTTTCATCCCTAGACTCCGCCTTATACACAATGGACCGTGACATTTTAATTCTCTTAAAAGCATGGATGTCTATTGTCGAACATATTGTGCACACACACTGACACAGAGTTCGTAGATGTGCGTGCCTATTTGACCATGTAAATTGTTTATTATCAAGCATGAAGGATGACAAAAAAATTTGTTGCCAGGGCGCTGCAGTTTCAGAACAATTAATTAACATTTGCCAATATACAGTAATTTTGGGAAAAGGTTTCTTTTTTTGTGTGTATGTGAAGATGCATGCATGTTAGGGTGGTTCTTATTTTACAAAAGTCTGAAAAACCATGGTCTCACCCCTTAAAATGGTTCAGTTCCATGAAAAATTATCCTGACAAAATTTCAGGAACATTGAATAATATTTAGAGGTAGCTCAAAGGCCTCAAAGTTGGGTGCTCACAAATTAGGTATCCATGTAGTCCCACACACAGTAATTTATGTAATTTTTTTGTACACAAATCACAACATGTGGAACTGCCATTAATAAACAATTTTCATGGACTTACCTACCTAGACTAGGGTAAGAATTAGGGATAGGATATCCTAACCCTACCCTTACCCTAAAGCCTAACCCTAAACCCTAACCCTAGATATTTGCTGGATAGGTTTCATGGTATGATTGGAAACACTTGAAAATGTCTCAAGAACCAAATGAGTTGAAACATACATGTATATACGAACTATTATGAAGTATACATCAGCTAGAAGGATTTGTCTTTAATTTGTTTACTGAAGGTGAATCAAGTGTGAACATACCAGCATTTTATTTCCCTTGTGCCCTGATAGAAAATATCCTATAGAAAGCTACAAAGATTTGCATATCACAATGGATATTAACAGCAGTTATTTTACAATTAGTCAACATTTGACCACAAGATTCTACAGGAGAATCCTTGCATAGTTTACTTGATTTTAGAATAGTTTCAGCACAAGTTGAGAACTAACCCCAATTAAATGTTATTAATGATTAAAGCCCAAAGGTAACATCGTTGAACTTCAAGTAAAACAAATTGTTAAAATTTGATCTGAGCTACATAATAGTGCTTAAATGAACAAGTTAACATCCTACCATATAAAAGTTTGGAATATGCTGCCATGGGCATTGTATGCAGATAAACACTACCTTCCTCCTATTTATTGCTTGGGTTGACTATTAAATAGTCACACACATTACATAATAGTCTACGGGAGGAAATAGACAAAGTCAGGAGAAGGTCACACTGGATAAGTCAAGATTTTCACTATTTTAGAACACTAAAAGTTCACTTTAAAGTACAATTTTTTCAAGGCTTCATTTCTAGACCTTATCACAGACATTTAAAGCATGGAGGATTATATAGCTCAAATACATGTATTTTAAACTGTAGTCATTGTTGGTTGTGACTAG
>JZLH01S0100374.1:60053-72455 GCA_001188425.1 Eucidaris tribuloides
CACATTCATTTCAGCAATCTTGAACAATGAAGTTCTTTTGGAATTATTTCGATGACCGCGACACATTCATTCCAGCAATCTTGAACAATGAAGTTCTTTTGGAATTATTTCGATAAAACTTGACATCTTCTTTCATTGTTGTTATTTCTTGCTACAAAGAAGGATGGAAACAGTAGAACTGTAACGATTTACCTGGAAAGTGGGAAAAACTAATAAGGTTCAAGAATTTAAGATGAAAAGGGAACCGTTGAATGAGATAGAAATATGAGGGGTAAAGTTCAAGACAAGAGAGAAGAACACGTATCTTTTGTGTTTTTGATTTCATGTGTCTGTTTGGATTAATTACGTTACAGCGTTGAAATACGAGATCCGTTATTCAATCAACTTCACGCTTCTACTGAACGAGTTCGAAGACACCAACCTGGTGCCATCTGATTGGCTAGTACAGGGTGACGTAAATTTGCCAGCACCAGCGGGAACCAGAGAAGTGTTCATTATCAGAGTAAATGAAACAGGTCAGTAACACGTGACTCGATCACGTGACTCATACCAACCTCAGAATTCCACCTAATTGGATCAATCTTTATTTCCGTCATGGGTGGTGATCGTCAGGGAGAATATGAAATTTCTAATCCTCCCCCCCCCCCCATTTTGGAGGTGGGATTGCCTATACCTTCACCCTTCTACAAAATTTGATGGTCATATTATAAAAATGTAAACATCATGAGTGTTTTATCTTGCAAATAAACGGTCATCGCGTTCAACGATTGGGGACCTATTCTACGCTTGCAATGAAGCGACAACCAGTATCATACCCAAATTTTCTCTTATCTAAAGGGGTGTTTTCATAAAAGAGGGGAAGGGGTGTTTTCCGAAAAAGGTGGGGTGGGGCATTTGAACACCCAAACACCCTTTGTTATGCCTTTGCAATGCAGAACATCTAATGCGGCACAAACTACTGTGAAGGATGTAAAATTAAATTCAATATAATTTGTAGCACTGGTTACTGATAGTTTAAATTCTTCTTTTACAGTATTAGGTCTTCCTTTGGCAAGTTTGTAGATGCTTAGTGAACTGACAGAAATAACCAAATCCAACATTAATCTTCTGAGAAGATGACAACTCCCTGAGTAAATACAGCAGTTTATTTCATGATTTTAAACATTAATGTTTACTTTAGATCTAGGAATCTAAGTTCAAAATAATTTTCAATTAGATAACATGGACAATTAAGTGCCTAAGGTATAGATCAAGTTTCTCAAGTTTCTCTTATTGCCTGATTTGATGATGATTATGTTCATATTTCAATATCCCTTTGCAGGTTCGATAACGTACACCTTTGCTATCGCTGCTATCGACGATGAAGATAATCGAAGTGATCGATCTAATATCGTTACCTCGTCTGGATCATTGTTGATCGATCGAAGTTCATCTTTATCTCCCACATTGATTATCGTCATTATAGTGTTGGTTATAGTGGTTTTGATCGGACTGACTCTGGTCGTAATGCTGGTATTACTGTGTATTGTGAGGCGTCGAAAACGGAAGCGTGAAAACCGACAGCGGAAGGATGAAAATAAGGCCTAGGCTATGCGAAACGACTACATGGTTAAGTGTTAAGGTAATGTCCACCCAGACGTCAAGTTGGTTTCAATAAAAGCAGAACAATGAGATGGCGAAAATCCACCAAAGAATAGCTGAGTTATGAACTTTCAAAGTTTTGATTTTGTGACGTCACATACGAGCAATTCCCTATATATCGTGTAATATTAATTCAATAATTTGCCACTTTTTATTGGTTCATGATAATTGGGTTTTTTTTTCATAGAAGCATGTATGAAATAATGTTTTTAATTATATATTGAATGCCCGGGTAACAAAATTTTCAACTTTCTGAGAAAATGGCACTTTATGGAATTTATATTACCTGACAATGGGAGAGCTGCTCGCATGTGACATCATAAATTTAAAACTTTGAAAGTTCATAACTCCGCTATTCTTTGATGGATTTTCGCCAAACTTTCATTAATATGTTTATGTGATTTGTCTGCTTTTATTAAAACCAACTTGACGTCAAGGTGGACGTTACCTTTAATATCAGTTTGTTTACTCTCTGAGACAAAGAATGAACCAAAGAAATTCGAGCACTTTTAGCATGTATCCACGGTCCTATTTGAATATATAAAACCATTTTCTGTAACAGCAGGTTTGTCAATATTATGTACACGACATGTACGTAGTATTTATAATGAACACATCGATAGTTGTTATCAGAAAGAGTAAGCGATCTGCCAAGAATTTGGGGGACCCAACCGGGCATAAAGTATCATGAAACTGTCTCTCCGAGTGTAAACAACGAGCAGACCGCATCGGCCTTCGTTGTTAACACGAACGAGACAACGCCCCTTATCGCTTATACCGGGCGGACCATGACGTCCCTCGGTCTAGCACGAACAAGGGAAACGCAACAAAACTATATCCCTGCTTTTCGCTTTAAAATGTAATAACTCTTTAAAGGAAGATGTATCCGGCAAATAACAGGAATAAGTTAGGAGAAAATGGCATCGTGAGTATTGTGAGCATTGTGAGAATACTGGCCTGCAATTTATAAAAGTTATTGCTCCTATCGCTCCTTTGTTGGTGTCTTCTTGTTTGATTTGTTTTTTTTTATTGTAATAACGCTGTAATCATAATTTGCATTGTATTTCGCGAAACATTATACATGTGTAATAATTCGATCAAATATTGTAATAGTTATACTGTTTTACTTTGCTGTTACGTGTAATACAATGATAGTGTATTGTCTGTGAAAAAAATCAGCATGGTTATACACATTATATTAGATCAATAAAACATTATGGATATTAAAAAAAAGTATTGTGAGAATAATAGTACGTGGTGATGAAGACAGCCTTAATAAGGGGTACTGTGTGACACTAAGCAAGGCTCCATAAACTAGTAAATTTCTGTTGTTGAGTTGCTGTCTTTGCACGTTTCTTTCCTGAAAAAAAAACACTTGCCGAAACAGCTGGGGGGGGGGGGTGAGCTTATCAATTCAGGAAGTGCATACATTACCACGCGCAGCAGGCATCGGTTACGTAGGGTCAGCTAAAGGCCAGCGCACGTGCGATCTGATTGGTTGGCAAAACCCAAAATGTATCTCAACTTATTCCTGTTAGTAACTCTTGAAATGCTTCGCCAGCCGATTGGCACGTTCGGCGGCGTTCATCGTTCGCCGATCGGCACAAATTTCCTACTGCAAAAGTTAAAATGAATGGTATAAAATATATTGTGGAAGACCCATTTAAAAATTGTCAAAATTTGCTATGTGACATATCTGACAGTGTTTGAATGGAGAATTAAACACCCTAGAATTCAAAACTTCAGACATTAATGATGTCTCTTGTAAAATATATACAGATAAAAATTACAAAATGAATTATTCTCGGTCGATGGAAATTCTGCAACACAGCAGTCTATGGGGGAAAACTGGAATGGTCTCTCAATGATTTTTAATTTTTTAAAGCACTTAAGTATCATTTTGAACGGTAATTTTCAGGGATTCATTTTTATACCTTATCAAAGACACTAGTAGCATGGGTAATCATGTAGCTCACATTTTTAAATGGAAATATCGTGTGTGTGTGTGTGTGTGTGTGTGTGTGTGTGTGTGTGTGTGTGTGTGTGTGTGTGTGTGTGTGTGTGTGTGTGTGTGTGTGTGTGTGTGTGTGTGTGTGTGTGTGTGTGTGTGTGTGTGTGTGTGTGTGTGTGTGTGTGTTTAACTTGATGTACATGTGGCCTGTCACCATGATATCCTGATAAAGTCGCACATCTTATGAATCAAATACATAGACAGATAAATACTTCGGGGGAAAAATGTAGAAATAAAAAAGGTTGCAACATGTAAAAGGCATAAAACTTTAATGTTTTTTAGGACAGTTCACTTTAATACTTTACTTGGCACTTTCCTTACCTTTAGGTTGTGGGACTTAATATAGTGGTGACAGATCACATATACCGGTATTGGTATAAGGCACACAAAAATTACGAAAATGAAGGAATAAAATAAGCAACATTCTTTTGCACTTACGCGCGTAAGTGCGCCCTTTTGTATGTATGTAGGTGGGTTATTAACATTTTGTTTAATCGCGTAATGACAGAAAAGAAATATAATTTTCGTTGATGCTTTGGAAACATGATATTAGTTCGTTATGTATGAGCGGAAGCAAACATAAGGTATTCGGATGCTATGAAAACATGATGTCAGTTCAGTCAGTACAATAATAAGTATGATGTATGTGGATGCACTTTTATTATATTAAGTTATTGAATCTGTAAAGTAATATCAATGCAACAGCGATAGATGTAGTTTAGAATGTTTTCGAAACTACTATAATTGAGGTATTAATTTCATATCAAGGGCGTGTATGCATATACAGGGCATTGTGTTGACATTCAACCCATTACACACCAAGTTACCACATCTATTTACACCCAGTATTACCAGGAGCGGCGCCAGGTTAAAATCTTAGGAGGGCGAAAACTCTGTCGGAAAATTTTTGCTCGCCCAAAAAACACCAATAATTACTGGACAAAATTATAAGCCAAACAGCATCTGAGCAGCAGGGGGGGGGGGGGTACAGAGGGCGAATTTCGTTTTTCTTATTTATGTACATGAAGGGGTCAGCCGCGCCTATTGTTTTTAAGTTATTAAAATCCCCCTCCTAATTGTTTTTCAATTGGCCAAGTTTTTTTTTTTTTTGGGGGGGGAGGCAAACTTTTCCCCGACAGATTTCGGCCCTCCTAAGATTTTACCCTGGCGCCGCTCCATACACATTAATATATTAATCTGTAAGAAATTGGTTTAAGTTCGTTTAAGAATTAACTAAAAATTGTTATTATACTTTGTGTTAAATAACTTCAGTTTTGTTTCTCCTCTTTAGTTTTCTTTTATTTTCTATGCAATTGTAAAGCGCTTTGATATATACATATTATGAAAAGCGATATATAAACAGAAGTTTATTATTATTATTATTATTATTATTATTATTATTATTATTATTATTATTATTATTATTATTATTGTTGTTGTTGTTGTTGTTATAATTATTATTATTAAGTTGTATGGATAGGCATGGATTCAGTCAATGGATTTACTCTTCCTTGGTAGATTACAATTATTTTCAAGTAGATAGTTAATCATTAGTCAAAATTCGGTAATTTGGTAATGTTACCGACTGAAAAAACCCCCTGAAAAAACACCACTTAGTATTTGCTCAAAAATGAATAAATAAAATCTATATTAGTGACCGGACCTACCACATACATTATCCCAGCAGACTATTGTGTTTGAAAAAAAAAATCGGTTGCTCTTTATTATGAACCTGTTTTTTCATGCACTGTATACTCGTGACAATAACATTATTATTCTTGAAATTTATGAATTCTTGCCTGTTTATTCATTCAATTGAACGTTATTTGCAGACATCAAAGTTTTACACTCTTTGTAAATTAAATGTCTATAAAAAGAAATATCTTCAAATAAGTATTGGTCGCATTTTGCTAGGTAAAGATCATCGGGTATTGGAATACAAGAGAAAGTATTAAACACAGGGGTAAGTTTACCATCCACCAGTCAAAGAAAGTGGGTTTTTCACTATGAAAAAAAAATCAATCGATACTTATATTCAAATCATTAATGTATAACAATACTTATTGGACTACCATGAGCCTGAAAAAAATCAAAAAATATATCACTCATCAATTGGCTTTCGTTTCGACAAATGATTCAATTTATCTTTTTCGTTTAAAGCTTACTTCAGGTTCTTATCTTAATTACAGTACGTAACAACGTATGATTTGCTTATTTTGTTCTTTATTTGTTTTATGAATGTAAATAATTTACTTTACATTATAGGTTATCAGAGCTATATGTCATTTATTGAAGTCATTTTTAAGCTTACTTCCCCCTCACCAATTTGAAATACTTATTTTGTCAAGATCTTCATTTTTTTTGCCTTTGAGGTGGTATCATATTTTTGCGTATAATGTATGTATGCTATGGATATTATAGAAAATATTTAAGGTGTGAGTATATACAATAAACAAAATAAAAATAAAATCATATGCCATATACCGTATACGATAAAGTTTTTTAACTCGCATTCTCATATATCAGTCAAAGAAGATCTCATGGTCCAGTGGATTAGACTTTGGGTTTCAAATTAAGATATCTCTGGTTCGAGTCCACGTCATGTTGGTTGTGTCCTTGTGTATGATACTTTGTCTTCATTACTTCGTTCCTCGGATAAGACCAGGGGCGGCACCAGGGTAAAATCATAGGGAGGGTGAAAACCAATAGGGGACGAACATGTAAAAAGGGTCAAAATCTTATTTAAAAAACCCTCATGATTTTCCGATTTTTGACAATTTTAGGAGGCTGCAGGCCCCTCTCCCCCCTCCCACCCCCGGGGGCGCCGCCGCTGGATAGGACTTAAGTCCTGGAAGTCCCGTGACACGGCGTATTAAGATATTTAAATCTTTAAAAAGACAATGCGCACACATAAAGTCATGACACACTCGCATACATTAAGTTCAAAATATAGACCACAACAAACACGTTTGAGGGCGTTGTGAAGATATTTTGATTTTGATAGCATTTTGAAGAAAGGTGTTCAATTTTATAATAGATTAAAAGTCACGTTTATTCATTTATACAAAAAAAATCTCGTAAAAACGCTTGCCTTTTAGATATTTGTTCCATTCAAAATGTGGGGATGTTTGTACAGGCCATCCCCTCGGCCAAAATTAATGCCTGTGTCCCCCCCCCCCCCAAGCTTCCATTAATAGTAATGAAATTGAAAAAAAAAATCAAAATCAAATCAAAATTAATTATAAAGCCAAAAAGCTACATCAAATATAGCAAACCCAATCGTTTTTATTCTGAATATTAAAACAACTGCAGAAGTACAATAACAATGAGTACAAAGCGCAATTTCTAAAAGTATTACGATGAAATAGATACATATATAGTATACAATGTATTATAGACACTATAACAAAACAAAATCAGAATAGAAACGAGAAAAGACCAGTCATGGATCAAGACAAGATAATGAGACTAGTAAGACCCTGGAGAGTTACAGCTTCATTAGAAATTGTGTGTTGATATAATGGAATTTTGTTGCATTATTCAGGTGTCCCAATAAATTCCCAAATGTTCTGACAAAAATCCGTGAACATCATGTGGGGGAGGGGGGTCGATTGCTACTTTGCCTCCTCTCAGCTTAACGCGCACGTTTGCGCACACATACATTCATGACACACTCGCATGCTCACGTTTATTCAATTATTAACAATTAAACTCGGGGCGAGTTTAAATAGCGTACGTGTACACACAGTAAGTCTATGGGAGAAAACGGGCAGGTGAATCCGATCAACTTACGATTTTCACTTTTTTAAAGCACTAAATAATCATTTTGAAATAAAAAAATTCAGGGCGTCATTTTTAGACCTTATCAAAGACAATGGTAGCATGGGGAATCATGTAGCTCAGATTTTTTTAACTGTGGTAAATGGCAGCCAATACCTTTAAACAACAAAAAAAAAAAACTCGTGAAAACGCTTACCTTTTAGATATTTATTTCCTTTCAAAATGTGGGGAGATGTTTGTACAGCGCCATCCCTCCCCCCCCCCCCCCCGGCCATGCTCTCACCCGGATTTACTCCCGTGTCTGTTTAGTCTGTTGTCCCGTAAGGGGCAGAAGAAATTGCTTTAGGGTTTACACGACAACATATAATAATAATAATAATAATAATAATAATAATAATAATAATAATAATAATAACGAGAACAACAATATTAATAGAAACAAGAATCGATCAATATATATATGAAGAGTTTATTTCCAAAAGGAACTACATCCATATTTGTTACTTCAGAGAAAAAGGCATTTGTTTACCGGATTTTGTACAGGCGCCTATGGAAAAGTGATATTTGTAAGTGCATTTTCTTATGGTTTCTTTCATAATTGAGATTAAACTTCTGCTCAAGGACACGTACTTACCTGAATAATGGTGTGATATCAATAACTCAATTTTCATCAAAAGTGGATCTAGTCCCTTTTGGAAACGAGCTCTTCATATATATATTCCCTGAAACCCGGGCGGATGGTTGTACAATCCCCCCTAACTTGTGACCTGGGGGAATGCATAACCATACCTCCCCCCCCCTCCGCTGTCTACGCCCCTACCTAAAAGGAAATACACGTAGCTCCCTACCTTTCACCGTGTTTTCTGTTCCAATTTGAATTGATATGTCACTATAAAAAAATTTCAGCAGATTTTGTTTTTAGTTTTCTGATTTCCGTCGTGTCAATATACCAGGTTTCCTGATAGATTGACGAAAAAAGGTCTGCGACCAACATCAAGCAAAATTTAACCACAGGTATTTCACGCTGCTGAAGTGAAAATAAAGTGTTGGGACTTATGAGTGTCGCTACGAAATAAATCTCAGGAAAAAATTTAATGTCACCATTTTACAAAATCACACGACTGTTTTCACGTAAAACTTCCAACCATTAATAGCAATGAAATGAAAAAATCAAATAAAACAAATTAAAAGCCAAAGACCATATCAAATTAAGCAAACCCAATCGTTTTTATTCTGAATATTAAAATAACCGCAGAAGTACAGTAACAATGACTACAAAGAGGCAATTTCTGAAAGTATTACGATGGAAAAATTACATACATGGTATACAATGTCGTATTATAAACACTAGCCAAATGAAAAGTAAAGTCACAATAAGTACAAAGAGGCAATTTCTAAAAGTATTACGATAAAATAGATACATACAGTGTGTCCCAGAAAAAAAGGAAAGCGGATTTCATGGTAAAAATATTAATGAACAATTTCTTAGATGAATGAGGTGTGTTTGTAAAGCTGTGTTTCTCTTCTTTCATTTGATACCCAACGTATTATTCATTGCTCACGCATGATTTAATTAAAACAATGGATATTGATGCTACCAAAATTTCATTTGCACGCGCAAACTCCACATTTGAGTGCATTTTCAGGGTGGTAAATGTAATTATTTTTAAGAAATAAAAGCATGACATAAATATTCAGAATTTCTTCTTTTATCTGACACCTTATTCGTAAAAATGAATAACGTATGCCGGAGAACAAGTAAAATTAAAACATGCCTGTTTTAGCGTCATTTTTTAGAATGAATACATTTTGATCATTTAGAGGCAAGCTGAACAAAAGGTTTACGCACAGCTGACTTCATACAATATCTTGCTCGGGGCACAACAATAGGCTGCGAATCATGTTGGCGAGGTAATTTCTTAGTTGCTGGCTGCCAAATCCAGAAAGCAGGGTTAATGAATGCATTTTGGAACATTTCTGAAAACAAGCATCTTTTCAAATTGTCCTTTCTTACGTCTGCATCGCTCATTTTTCACAAATGTGGTATCATATGAAAGAAGATAAAATCGGCTTTTTAATGTTGTCCTTCAATATCGAAGATATTCTGAATGCATTCAAGCATGACAGTTTGAATTTCAAATTTGCTCGTGCAAATGATTTCATGACTGTTTCCGTTCTTATTGTCTTTGATCAGCCATGCATGAATGAAAATCTCTGTGACTGGTATCAAATTAAAGAAGAGAAAATATGCTTTCCAACTATGAACGATTTTCTAGTCATATTTGTTATTAATATATAAAAATATCTTCATTAATCTCGGTTTCCTTTTTTCTGGAACACACTGTATAACACACAGTGTATTGTAATCACTATAGCAAAACAAAACCAAAATATTGAAACGACGCAAGACCAGTCATGGATCAAGCCATTTAGATTCAGGCGAAATATACCACATCTTGTAATAGGGACTTAATCATCTTTAAAATGTCTGTGGTAAAATATCATAGGGATACTTTTTTAGTCTGTTCTTCAGTCTTCGATGTTTCTTTGGGGGGGGGGGTATTTTCAGTCTGATATTCGACTTCTTAAAAACATGGGTACATCATTTTGCGCTCATCTGTAATCTGGGACGTTTTGTGGACGTCCTTCTTGTTTTGCTCTCGTTTTGGCATTCAGCCATAAACCCCTCACATAGACTGACAGAAGATAGCCCGTTTACACTTTACACTATTATGCCATTTAGGGCTGAATATTGTTTGTTTTGTTTGTTTTATTTAAGCATCCATAAAAATTAATACAATGTACACATATATCAAACATAAAGAAATTATGATTACATAGTGTAGAAACGGTTGGAAACCCATATAAAAAATCATTAACGAATGATTCTGTTCTTCCACTTGTACCGCACAACGTATTTATACAACACCATTACGCCATTTAAAGGGTAAATTTAGGGTTTGACCCCCCCCCCCAAAAAAAAACTGATACAAAAGGTTTTTCAAAGGTTTTGGGTAGGGTTTGACCTCCAAAATAACAAACTAAAAATCTACCACAAATCCAAGTTCAGGGAAAGGGCTATTTCCAAGATGGCGTCCAAAATGGCCAACATGGGCCTAAAATCAGCTTAGGCAAAAAGTGGTCTTAATTTTCTATGTTTTTATGGCCAAATAATCCAAAGAAACTATTCAACATGTTCCGTGATGAGAAAGCCTTAAATAAAAAAAGGGGACGCTCAAAATGACCCAAAATAACCCCAAAATGACTGTCAAGGGCGGAAAATTAATTAAACAGGCAATACATGCCTATATTTGTGATGTTTGTGTCTTTGTCTGTGTTCTGTGGGTTAACAAATCCACAGAAAATATTTAACACTTTAATTGGTGAGTGGAAACTATTAAAAGATAGCGTCCACAATGACCTCTCAAAATAGCCCCCAAAATGGCCGCCGTGGGCGTATAATTGCTATAAAACAGGTAATAAATGACCTACATTTGTGATGTTTGTGTCTATTTCTATGTTTTGGGGTCAAAAAATCCAGAGAAACTACTCAACATGCTGCTTGGTAATGAAACGTTTTAATGTTTTACGCTGATTTTAGGCCCATGGTGGCCATTTCGGACGCCATCTTGGAAATAGCCCCTTTCCTGAACTTGGATTTTAGCAGATTTTTAGTATATTATTTTGGAGGTCCAACCCTACTCAAAACCATTGAAAAACCTTTTGTATCAATTTTTGGGGGTTAAGGTGATTGTCTTTTGAATTTACCTGTCTAATTTAGGCATGCGTTTGTCATTGTTTTACGCCAGGGAAACAAAACGTTTTAACGTTTAAATATAACACGTAATTCGTCGGCGATCATCCGAACCGTTGTATCGCGATACGACAGTGCGAAACTCATTTCAGAGAAAATCGACTTTAAAGTTTACTATAATTGCCACTTTTTGTCCCAAGCATTACAAGATGTTCATTGCTAGAAATATACATGGTAGGAAAGACCAAGACAATTGCTTAACATTGATATCTTTATTTTTACACAGAACCAAAAATCAGAGAAAATATCGCAAAAGAGCTACATGCTTGTAATTTCGGTCTGAGCTGTTTAGATTTTCCCTGTACCAAAACGTCATAGGCGATAGGGAGTTCAACAACGCTGACCGCATTTCCAATACGCGCGATCAAGCAAACCGTCGTATCTCTCTTTCACGTGCAAAGTCAATGCAGCGCGTATGCTGACCGCGTATTTACATAATTATGTAAGTGCGCGCAGTTGTTGTTTACTGTGCAAAAGCACACGTTTCCAATGTGATTTGCGCATTTTATCAAAAACTTATATGGCATCGCCTTTAAAATCCCCACATATCTCAAAAAATAAAATAAATTGCTGCCTAAAAATTTAACCATGTATAGAGTAGGACTTGTACTTTCATTTTCTGCAAAAATCTCAAAATCAATATTTTGACCAAAATCGACTGATACGACGGTTCGGATGAACGCCGACGATGTATGTACTTTAAAGCCATAGGCTAACAATGATCACAGTTAAAAAAAAATGTGAGCTTCATAATCCTCCATGCTCTAAGTGTCTTGGTAAGGTCTAAAAATGAAGCCCTGAACGACTTGTACTTCAAAGTGATGATGTAGTGCATACATGTACCACGCCGGAGATGGTAGGCTAGTGGCAGCATAACTTTCCAAACGTTTGTATTCCAGGGTGTTTATTTGACCATTAAGCACTAGCTCAGATATCACAGTTTCACATTGTTTTTTTTTTATTGAAGCACCACAATGTTAGCCTGTGTCTTTCAAAGTTTTATGTTTCTCTTACAGATGAGCGAGTCGTGACAATCACAAACGTGACAGTAATGCTAGACTGGCCTTTACCAGTCACGGAGCATAAGCAAAACATTGTTCCCTTAAACGTTGACATAAAGTATGATAGTAGCCCCTCCAAAACCACGGATATATCC
>JZLH01S0100374.1:76679-88796 GCA_001188425.1 Eucidaris tribuloides
AAAGACCTCAGAGATCATTGAAAGTTCACTGAAAGGTAATTGAGAGGTCATACCCTATGGAATGGCCCCTTTAGGATTTATAAAAGACCTCGAAGATCAGTGAACGTTCACAAATGATCAGTAACTGGCCCCTGTGTCCTATTACAGAAATAAGACACTGGAAGTGTACTTTAGTTCAAAGGCATGTTAAGTGAAAATTAGTTTTGCAATGATGAATGAAGAATTAGATAACGATCTTTATTTAATTCGAGTACCTTTGTAAGCTTACTGCCCTCATCGGTTTGTCTATGTACATTTTAAATGGATAAACTGATTAAATACAGCATTTCAGAATATGCGTTGACTCCACGGTCACTCAAACGTTAAAACATAACATTTATCGCTCATTCTTGTTGGATTTTCGGCTAACCTTTCTCTGTATATCTTTACTTCTTGTCTTGAAGGGCAGTGACATGATTGAGACAAGTGCGACAAGAACCAAATCAGTTGAAACATACGGTACATCAATACACACACTAGTTACAGTGTATATCTAGAGTGCAAGAATTTGACTGGAATTTGTTTACCTGGGGAGAAATAAGCATAAATTTATCAGTATTGAATTACTCTTCTGTCATGAAAGAAAGTGATCCAATAGAAAGCTTCACAAAAAACCGCACCGTCACAGAATTTTATGATAATTTTCATCAAAATACTACCATGAAGATTTCACAACAGAAACTTGACAATTGACCTTGTGATCATTCTGTCCTAAATTGAAGACTGTAAGCCTATATAGGCCTACTTAAATCAGCGATGTTTGGAAATGCAGATTTGTTAAAAAGAAAAAAAAATGGATTCTACCTACCAGTACCATCGGACAAATCATCTCCCGGAGCGGTGAACGTAAGGGTCAAACTATTGTTGGTTGGATCAACATGGGTTGCAGCGAGATCTTGAATTCGCGCCGGAGGGTAGAAATCAGCCGCAGCTTTGGAAAAAGGTCAAACAAATTTAATTTTGTAAACACAAACAATTCTGTTATAAGATATTTACTTTTTTTTGTGCAGCTATACCGTTTGGGCTACATACGCTGGCTCATAGGCATACCCAGGATTTTTCAAAAGGGGTGTTCACCAGCCGCCAAACCATGTCCTTTACGGCCAACAGGATCGAGAAGAGAAAAGCCAAAAAGTGTGTGCATGGGAATGTGGGAAGTGTCCGACTGGAAAAAAAAATCATGGGCAAATCATGCTTGTTACGGCCAACATCGAAACGAAAAGCCAAGAAGTGGGGGGGGGGGACTGAAAAAGCCTGTTTATGGCCAAACAGCAAAAAAGAAAAAAAAAGGTTTGTTAGGTCCTAGGAGACCCTGTGTCATTCAAATTACGACCGCCGAGAACCAGTCCCACGGTCAATATGGGGATGTTTGCAGCCAAAGGGGAATTTTTTTTCGTGAAGAGGGGGCATTTTTATGTAAAAGGGTGGTGTAAACCAATCCCCTTTTGCACAAGGAGATGCTTGGACATCTAAACTCCCCCACCTCAGTACACATATGCGCTGGCCTTATCTAAAAACGTGTTTTTGTTTCTTGCTGACCAACTTTAGAAGTGCAGGTAAGGGATTAAAGTGCTTTTAGTGTCATATGTAAAAGAATAAGTGAAGTGAAAAGACATTGCCAATACTGAATTGAATAAAACTAGAAACGGTAATGCTATTTAATCTTAAGTTTGAATAAACATTTGTTTAATGGTAACTTCTTAACTTTGAAAAGTCGATCGCTTAAACGCTCAGATTAAGATTTCAATGAACTGGTTAGTGTATAAGTCAGATATACATATTTGGTGGAAATAAACATATCGAGTGGTCTCTTGCGAGAAAAAAATACTGAAGTGTGGGGAAGATGTTTCTGCCCTATCACCTGTTTAATTTTTGCTAATAATTCAGTCACATGATTATAGTTATATAGTAGTATATTATAGTTATACTATAAGTCAGATATATACATATTTGATGGAAATAAACATATCGAGTGGTCTCTTGCGAGAAAAAAATACTGAAGTGTGGGAAAGATGTTTCTGCCTTATCAGCTGTTTAATTTTACTAATAATTCAGTCACATGATTATAGTTATACTAATTCTTTTAATTTGTTCACTTTAGAAAAACTGTCAGGAATTTAACACTTACTGTTGTCACATAAATCCCCAAGGCACTCAAAACTTCCTCCTAAAACTTCACGCTGGAAATTACCACTATCAACGAACGTAATAGTCTGTTGGTCGGAAGCGCTTTCAAAGTCAGGATCGATATCTGAATCTACACCTACCAAAGCACCAAGAGCTAGTTGAGTTTCGTCTGTGGCTCGGACCTTTACCTGCAAATGGGAAATCAAAATAAAATCAATTACTTAGACTGTAAATGTGTTAATATTTACGAGTATGTAACTTTTTTAAGGATGGTGCAGGAAAACTTTTACATGATAACGATATCATTAACGAACTTTTAGACGATTACGTATTTTCTGTATCATCTCAATCTGTTTTCGTGTGTTCTGTGTCCGGGCCTGTGTCCTGTGTAATGAGTTATGTACTGTACTTGTAATTTTGCTTTGTCGTGAGTCTCAGATTACAATGAAAACCATCAGACAACTAGAGTGATTACAGTGAACTACTTGTGCATCTTCCGGGACATTTGTTTCTGCCCTTTTACAGGACACATAATTATTTCACGTTCCCATAGGTACTTTTAATGAAAAAAAATAGAACACTCGGCCCGAGGACCCGTTCGGGCATTCCAAAAACCCATCCCCCATCTCCCATTTCGATGACTTTTAGGGCCAAAATGACTCTACATAAACCTCCATAGCAAATTTGAATAAATCTGACAAAAATGTGGCTGGTACAGCATATACAAGAGCTATGACATGGCATCTAAGTCAGAACACTGAGGGCGTCGTCCCCTAAAACTGTTGTGGCCTACATGTAGAATGACAACCCATAAACCTCCACAGCAAGTTTGAATAAAATCCGACGAAAAATAAGACCAGGAGACAGGGTACAGATTTTGAATAAAATCCGTTAAGTAACACTCAAGTTATTGACTACATTAGCATTTTGCACATTTTGACCTGATCAGGGTGACATTTGATGCTGTAAAAGGCTGAATATTTCGGGTAGCATCACCAAAAGTTATAGGTGTCTAGATTCAACTATAATACGCTCACATAGGTCTACCAAATAAAACAAAAATGCCAAACTAGATTGATACTGTTGAGCAACAGTGAACCGCCGCGCCGCACAGAGCTTCGCCTTGCATATGTGTAGACGGGGTCAATGCATGCGGTGGCTAAAAATAGGTCTTCAATGATCGTGACGTAGTTTGTCAATTAACGTGACACCGTGCGTGGAGCTGTTTGCGCGATTCATATTCTGCCCCGCCTCATGAATTCCCTGATACGGGCAAGGGTGTTTTCGGAGCGATTTTACAATAGGAT
The DNA here is from genome assembly GCA_001188425.1 of Eucidaris tribuloides. NCBI lineage: Eukaryota > Metazoa > Echinodermata > Echinoidea > Cidaroida > Cidaridae > Eucidaris > Eucidaris tribuloides. Next base: position 80,153 of record JZLH01S0100374.1, read on the forward strand.
CCGATGTAACTAGCGAAAAACTAACCACATAAATGGATTGTAGATATCCGAAAATGTCTAAATCCGAATTGGGAAGCTGAGGGTCAACAACAAGAAAGCATCGGAAAACATCATTTACGTATTATTTACCTGTGACCGTGGAATTCAATACGGAATCGCATATTACTCACATGACGATTCCCTGAAAGTTTGTTTGGTGAATTAATATGGAACTATTCAAACGTTAGAGCACCAACAAACAGACACACACACACACACACACACACACACACACACACACACACACACACACACACACACACACACACACACACACACACACACACACACACACACACATACACACACACACAGACAAAGACAAAACTAATAACGCTGCCCACTTCGTGTGCGAGGCGGTAAAAACGCTGCCATTATCGCGTACACAAGCAGAACCTGAGAAATTGACCTTGTTGTGTATGAAGACAGAACAAGCGGGGGCGCCACCACTAAAAACATTAGGCGTCATTGCCCTACCATAATGCACCTCCATGCGAAACTTGAAGATGATCCAAAAAGAACTGCAGCTGGTAGAGCGGTCACAAAAACATTTTGGGGCGGAATCGGCGGCGGACGCGGCGGCGGACGCAGCGCGACGAAGACAAAATAGGCCTATCCTCTGAACTCTCTGATACAATAAACCATAATCAGGAAATATCAGAATAAAATAAGAAAACTAAGAACAGTCTGTGGAACAAAGTTCCTTTAAGTGGTAGCAAGGAGTTACAAATTAAATTTTTGTGTACAGGGCGCTATTAAGCGTGAAATTAACATTTAACTCGTGTATCAAAGTTAAAGAGAATGCACAGTACTGGTTGATGATGGAAAACCTTTCATCAAAATTTCACAATTCCATATTTTCCAGCTGAGAGTAAATTACATTTGCATTATAATGTGGGACTAATTCACTTCATATGCAATAAAAAGTTGAGGCATTGGCAGTTTGAGTACCCGACGGAGTAGGCTCCGTTGCTGCAGTGTGTATGGCAACAATTAACATAGTCCCACATATAGATTTTTGTGTTAGTACTTTGTCAGCAGTGGGGACTTGTGTAACAGGTATGTCCAAAACGAAGTGTTCTGTTGTTTTCACTACTCTCTCCTGTACTATAGTGACATTTTTAGAATACCATCTGTTCACAGAAGGTTTGAAAGCAGCTGATATTAAAATCAACCAGTACTGTGTATTCTCTTTAATGGCGTTTTCTAAAGTCAGATTTAAATAAGTTCACTCTAACTTCAGACTTTATTTTAGATAAACCTGACTTAAACCAGAACTCCGGTCTAAGTCATGTTTAACTTCATTTCTGTTTCTGAAAGTCAGGTTTACTCAGACCGAGGTTTAACTTTTGCTTTCGATTGAGATCGATATAAGCTAGATGCATTTTAGCTGTTTATTTTTTTCAAATGTTTGGAATGTTATGAATATATTGCCTGAATATAAAGCTTATTTGTCTTAACAAAATGAAATGAATAACACAATTGTAGAATGTAATTTATTTTTGTAAATCGGAAATATGTAAGTCCTCACAACATTTACGAAAGATAATCGTCTTAAGGACGTCCCCCAGTTAAAGTGAAGTCCATGTCATTTTCACCAAACATTGCAGAAAATTACTTTGCTCCATGTGAAGGCCAAAATGCAAAAAATAATATAGGTTCATGTGCTTATTTTTTTTCTATGGTACTTTGAAGTTCGCCGTGATTGGATGTCACGTAGAATGATGAAATCACAAGATTTAGGCCTTTCTTAAGCCTCATGATTTCACAACGTTGACTTTAAATCCCCATGACTTTGTCAAAACCCATGTAAATTTCATCAGAATTTCCAGGTTGGTACAGGAATGTATATTGAAGGTGTAGAAAGCTTTTATACTTGGGTCCACGTACTCGTTTTTTGAGTTAGCGACGCCCTGGGAGAGGAGTGCGAAAATCACAAAAACTTACCCACAGAAGTTTGCAAACTATATAAAAATGAAAAAAAGTACAAAATAATACTGCTCTATATTCAAAATCCATGTCATTTTCATCAAACTTTGGAAAGTTATAGAAAAAAGTATACTGAAGAGGTAGAAACATTAAAAAATGGGGTCCGTGTACTCGTTTTCGAGCTATTGGCGCATTAATGTCGGCGGATGGGCTTGAAAACACTAAAATCTCGCGTAAAAGGCTGGGAATGATATTCAAGATAGGGGTGAATGCAATATCACGCTTCATTCAAAATCCATGTCATTTTCATCAAACTTTCCAGAATTTTACAGGAAAGTATATTAAAGATGTAGAAACATTCGAAAAAAAATATTTAGATATCGTACACAATCGCAAGCTTTTTCTCTCTTAATCTGGACACGTGAAAAAGCGCCGTGTACTGGGAGCAGTGCGTCAATCACAGCGCCCATAACCATGCACGGCCTTGCACGGCGCGTAAAGTGATCCATCAGCTGTGCAGTGCAGTGCGTGTGTTTAACATGTGCGGCTAGCATGTGCACAAACATAACTGAGGAACGTCCTTAAGTTAAGTATTTTGTACCAAACATAACAGCGCGCATTCAATACGCGCACAAATATCCGGATTCCGTCGTGTGAAAATCAGCCTTGAACTGGCAAGAAAGGTTAGAAATTAATATAGAATCTAGACAAGCTAACCAGATTGAATAATTAATTGGGACCTGGTCAAGAAACAAGACTCTTCAATAGGCCTACCCTCCCTACTCAAAAGTATTGCAACATACACTTTAACGCATCCAGTTTACGTTGAAGGGGTCTTTCTAAAATGATGTCCTAATAACGTTTATGATTGGAAAATAACACATTATTTGAAAAGACATCAATGAATATTCTTTCTCGTTTCTTCTCCAAGGCGGAGAGATTATCAAATGCAGGCGCGCCCACGACAGAGGGGCTTGAACATAAAATTTTGCATTTTTTCGCCTCCCTATAGGGGTGGGGTGTTAATTCACACTAGCATCGTAATTCGGTTTCATATTACCAATGAAACGGTTTCAATGGTTTGAAAAGACTTTCAGCAAACAAAAAATGTGAATATGCACCTCTGAAGGGGTCTCAGACAGAAGACCACACCCCTCAAATACGATAGTGACCTGCTATCTTCATAAGACAGTGGCAAGGAGCAAACGCCCCATATTTTAAACAAGACCTCTTCAAGTTATAATTTTTTATTCTTTCTCAATTCTACAGGCAGTTTATTATTGTAAACATCGTAAAATTTACTGTCATAAGACTTCTCAGTACATTGTATATAATGATGCGAAGAGAAAGCCATCATCTTTAATTAGTAGCCTTATCCTCCTTGTCACTGTCTTATGAAGATAGGAGGTCACTTTCGTCTTTGAGTGGTGTGGTCTTCCTTCTGAGACCCCTTCAGAGGAACAGATTGATATTTTTTGTTTGCTGGAAGTCTTTCCAAACCATCAAAACAGTTTCATTGGTAATATGAAACCGAATTACTATGCTAGTGTGAATTAACACTCCACCCCTATAGGGAGGCGAAAAAAATGCAAATTTTATGTTCCAGTCCCTCTGTCATGGGCGCGCCTGCATTTGATAATCTCTCCGCCTTGGAGGAGAAACGAGAAAGAATATTCATTGAAGTCTTTTCAAATAATTTGTTATTTTCCAATCATAAACGTAATTAGGACATCATTTTAGAAAGACCCCTTCAACGTAAAATGTACGCGGTATATTGTATGTTGCAATAATTTTGAGTAGGGAGGGTATATCCTTCGTATTATATGGTGAGTTACTTGCTTTTATGTGATTGTTCCGAGTTTTGTCCCGTTGTAGCGCTAGCCTCGCGGTGCGAGTGCGAGTGTTATTAAGTAGTGAACGTGGGCAGATTTCGGGGATATTTAAGAATACGGGCCTATAAATACTCAAATACATTTTAAATACATGGACTCTCATATGAAAAAAAAAAATTAAACTCAAAAAAAGTCGCTGAATAAATTCCGTGTCACTATCGTTGAACGAATTTCGTCTACTCTCAAAAAGTAACTTGGGCATTGTGGAGATGTATTCTGCCATGATTTATTGAAAACATCGATTAAGTTTTATTTGGTCGTAAGCACTGAAAATAATAAAGTCTAATTAATAAAGTGTAGTAGTATGAACTTCACCAAAAAAAATATCCCCCAGTCATATACAAACCAGGTGTAAGTGGTAACTCATATACTGTAAAATTAAGAGCGTTTTTCATAAGGTTGGCTAGTCAATGGCCACCATGGAGAAGAGGGTATGTCCGATGAAGAAAATAAACCAAAAAAAATGAGCTCGCTATTGCATATGTTTGAAATGGTGGGCTATATTCATAATTAAGCAAATGGTTCGCCAACCATTATAAAGAAATGCGAACGTTTTGACATTTAATGTGATGTCACTGTATTTTCCCAAAAGCGACATCACATTGGTTGAACTTTTAGAAAAAAACATTGTGTCTGTGACATCATAATGGTGTTATAAACAAATAGACAGACAAAACGAAAATTATGTCTAACCTCGACTCCGTATCTCCCTCTGCCAAGGACTTTAGTGAAGTATGCAGAATAGATGCCGTCGTTCAGTAGTATATCGGCTCCTGCTCCATCGTCTCGGGGTCGTAACACAACCGTGTTGTTTTCTAGATTCACGTTCAGAGTCACAATTGCTGTCACATTAGCAGTAATAACTGGCGTGGTCCCTGCACGAAAGTCACGTGTAAAGGAACACAATCACACATATTATGCGTGACACATGGTATTGGAATAAGATGTAAATATGTAAATAAAATGCAAATACTTGCACATGTAAAACCTCCATAATTCTCTTGCTCAATTGTGGAATAATCGTCTTTTGTTTGTCAGTAAGTTTTAGTAAAGTGAGTTTAAAACTTATTTGTTCAGTGCTGGCTGTTAATCTGAGTTAGGTTTAGGTTTTGTTTTCTTACATTTACATTTATTATGTTTATGTTGTTATGTTCATTAGAATATAGTAGCTGCATATCATTTATTATTATCCTTTTTATTATTATTATTATTATTATTATTATTATTGTTGTTGTTGTTGTTGTTGTTCTTATTATTATTATGTGACTCACCTTGAGAAACAATTACATAAAGACTCTGTATTTCTGGTGGAGTCACTTGTTGTAGATCCCAGAAAGTTGTCACCATAATGGGTGTTGCGCCTGGTAAACTTCGAGGTTGAATTATGACATTGAAACTCCGAGCAGTTGGTAAATTGTTCGTTATGTGAAGAATCCAATATCCCTCCTGTAATGTGTGAATATTTTACATAAATAGGTTCCATTTAATTTCATTTTTGTGGAAGCGACAAAGGATATCGCAAAAAGCCGTTCGATAGTCCGCCAAGGGTGAGGGGATAACCTCTCATTCTGTGATATACCTTTTTTCTCAGTGGATTGTCTTTGGGGGTGTCAATTAGATCCAGAATGGTGTGAACCTAATACTCCCTTGAGCAATTTTAAATATTCAACATGGCGTCCAAATAGCATCCATAATAAACCGAAAGTGGGCGAAAGTATTCCTACTTGGTCCAAATCCAAGATGTCGGCCACAATTACGGTCACCAACCAGAAGTGTTTATAAATTCCTTATCATCCCTTACATTGACTGGTTTCTGTTTTCACTTTTTAGGAGTCGATAAATACATTGAAACCAAGAATAATAATTATTATTATTATTATTATTATTATTATTATTATTATTATTATTATTATTATTATTATTATTATTATTATTATTGTTATTATTATTATTATTATTATTATTATTATCATTATTATTATCAACATTTATAAAAAGCTTAATACGCTTTGTTTCTAAGCACTTGACATTAGAAATAAATAAATTGAGACGCATTACATATACAAACTAATTACTGTAGATCTAAATGAAACAAATGAGTCAAATTCAAATAAAAGTCACTGTTCAGTATTGAATTCCAAATTATTATTAAAATAGATAAGCCTTTGTTCTTTTGAAAGTGTTCAGGGTTGGTGCATTTTGGATGTGGGTGGAAAGATTGTTCCAAAGGAGGGGAGCACAGACAGAAAAGGGACCAACCAATAAAAGATATCATTAATTCGCCTAGAAACATGACAAATTCAGCTGCTAACAGGCCACTAGTTCCACCAAAATGAGCAAAATGACTGTTCATTAAATAATTTCCTATCTTATCTATCACTAAAGGGCTTTGATCATCCAGTTAGACAAGCGGTGGGTACAGACTGAGTGGTGTCAAAGAAATACGACACTGCATTTAACGTGGCAAAGTTTTTGTTCGACAAGCACAAATACGAGGGTATGCTGAAAAGTGAATAGCTTGACTAATAGATAGTTGTGCCACAGCAATAAAAATCTGATACTAATTGCATTATTTATTTTTAGATATCATTTCATGCTTTTGTGACAAACATGATTTAAATTGGCAGTTGAGGGTACTGAAAATAATCAGTTTTTAAACAGATATTTCACGGCAAAGACAGGCTGAACAGACATGTTTGTCACTGTTTTTTTAAGCAAATCCACCAAATGTGATTATTACTCCAGTAATGCAACCCCAGTAAGTTGATGGCTTAAAATGTGGCAGAGACGCTAGATAGAATCTAAAAATAGCCTGGAAAGAGCCCCAAAAGATGACTCCTGTCTGGAAGGGCAAGTCTCTGCCATCAAAAATCTGCCAAATATGACCGTTGACAAAACCTCAATTGCCAATGTAGAATCATATGTAAAAGAAAAATAAGAAAAGGTATCCGAAAAAAATGCAGTTAGTATTAGAAAAGGTTGAATTTAGCACATGACTAGTTTCGTTGCTGTAGGATAACTCCTTTTTAGTCAGGCTATGAACTTTTCAGCCTACCCTCGTACATTGCACATCTTTACATCAGGGTTATCATGCGCATAACCTTTTGACAAGGCATTGTGGGTGTGGGTACGTTCCTCTGAGCAGTAGTTGTATCCCGTGCGCCTAAAAAGAGACTAACTATAATGCCTACACTCCTGGCGCACCGAAAGATTGGCTATTCACCCACAACGCCTTTTCTATTTTGCACTCTCCGAACCAAACTAATTATATATTCAGGAGAGGTCTTATAGCCTAATATGGACCGTCTATGAATATTCATTACATAATCGGTTTGTTGCCTAATCCACGTTACGGACCGGTTTCAAATCTAGGGTTAGTGAATATACCGTAGGGGCGTACTGTTTGAAAAACAAGCTATTTCCCGTAAGATAAGGAATTTGAAGAAACTAGCTATTTTAGTCATTGCAAAATACCTCGTAATTGCATAATGTAACGAATCTAAAGTCGGAAAATAAATAGTCAACATTGATAACACAGTTTCAGAAATCGTTTCACCTACTGTAAACATGAACGCATTCATCACACGCGTCTAGTGCATAGCGCATACTGCATGCAGTGATGATTTTTGCAGAGATAGATGCATGTATCTCTACGTGTGTACCGTATAGTAGACTTGTTAAGAGGTTGAACGCTGCATTTTTTAGTACAAATGTCCACCTTGGCATAAATGTTCCTTGGGTCAAAAGAAAAAGATTCATCCAAAGAGACACTCTGTATCTATGCAAATAAGCCAGTTATTTGCATGAATTTGCATATTTTATGTCTATATTAATAAAAAAATAATTAAAAATATATGTTCAACCCAAACAACTCTAAAATTGAGCACAAAGTTTCTGTGGAAGAAAGGGAAGAAAACTTTGATAAAATAATTGAGGAATCCATGTATGTAATTACTTAATTTACATAAATTATGCCAATTAGTACTAAAATGGAATAATTTCATGGATTTTGAACTATTTATATGTAGTGCATTATGATATAAAGATATCTAATGGTGTTAACTAATCTTAAAGTAATTATTCATGCAAAGAAACTTACTTTGCCTATGCAAATAACTTCTAATTACCATAAATGCATCTTAATGTGTAAAAGTACAAAAATCCCATGATCAGTGTTTAGACAACTTTAATCATCCAAAACAAATGTGTATTACTTGGTTCAACCTTTAGGTGGATGAAGGAAAAGAAAACCATCATGACGAAACTATTTGTCTATGTAAATCATTCCCTTATTTGCATAAATTATGCAAATTAGAACTAAATTAAAGATTTTGTTCATGATTTTGAACTATTTAGATACAGTAAATTATGAAATGAAGATGTTTAATAGGCCTGGAGGATGGTACTTCATGCAGAAAAAACTTAACTGCGCTTTTGCAAATAACCCCTAATTACCATAAACGCATATTAATTTGTAAAAATACAAAATTCCATGCACAGTGTTAATACAACTTTAATCACCGAACTCAGACATCTTACTCTGTACAACCTATTAAAAGATGAAAATAAAATCCTTCAAGAAGAAAGTATGTATCTATGCAAACTAATTCTTAATATGCATAAATTATGCAAATTAGATATTTGATAATATTGAAATTTTGAGTATTTTTTGTGTTTGTGTGATTAGCAAACCAGTTTTCGTACACAATGCAAATTGCCTAATAATTAAATTTTGAAAAGTTGATTTTCGTACAATGTCCATCAAAAAGCTCATTTTTTTGTAA